>JAUELC010108488.1:0-11719 GCA_031471745.1 Cryptochiton stelleri
CATGTCCTCAAGAACGTTCCGGGTCTGAAGACGATATCTAAGACCACAGTTAGTCGGATAGTCAGAACACAGAGATCTTAGAGGAGAAGGAGAGAAATTATTGTCAATTGTGCAAATATGTTTGACAAGTGAAGGATCTACAGGAACTGAATTTTTAATATCCGTATTTAATATATATAAAGAGAGAAACAGGCAGATGTAGCGAATAGTGCTCCAATCCATTTAAATGTTTTACACGTAGGCGTCTATATGGGCTGGCTTTACATTTGATATGTGTTTAAGTAATAAGTTCTATCATGATGAAAAAAATACACGGTAATAAAAATGTTAACCGAAAGTCAGTGTTTTCTCAAGTTATTGCCATTGCCTAACAGGCAATGTTTAGATCTTCTTCGTGTTAGCACGGTTTCCAGTTTTAGTGTAGATTAGTCTATATTTTGAATTAAATAAAAACTACTTCGGTAATAACTGCCAGTGAACTAAACAGGGTGTGGTAGAGGTATTTCGCAATATTTACCGTTAACACCCATTAACCAGGGTATTGTTTACCACTATCTTACACATTTTGTAATCTCGAAACATTATGTCAAATAGCACAACATCTTCAGCAAATGACAGCAAAAGCAAACTATGACCGTTGCACCACAAACAATAGCGCCCCATAAATGGTTACATATCTCCATCAAATGGTGAAAATAGAACAGACGATAAGATTCCCCCTGAATCAAATCTATAAGAAGACAAAATGTTTAGTTGATTTCCCCATCTTGGAAACACATGAATTTAACAATAAAGCCATTGCAATCTTTATATTTACCATCCTTATTTCCGATTTAGTTAGTTTAAGCCACGATGAATATACTTTGCCAAAAATGTTCTGCTAAACATAAAACGTTCCATGACAAAAGACTGTTGCAGCCTGGTAAAGGGACCTGATGTTTTCCGATGTCATGAAGAGAAGGATCGTGTCCTCATCACCGTCATCAGAGATCTATTATACATAGTGTTTTCCGAAGCCTGTAACTGGACTTTCGCTCTGTTAGGTTTATTTGTCGTAGTAATGCTGGCTGAGCAGTTAGGAATGAAGTACATTTCAAAGATGCCCATTCATCCCTCATTCTCGTTATCTTGTATTTGTAGGCTTGTAGTCCTTCCATAGTAAACTGCTGCCATGTTAGTGATGAATTTGAAAACCGGAATACTTGATAAAGAAGTGGGAAGTGTTCTATCATGGTATTACTTGTCATGATATAATAAATCATTTAGCTGACATATGTACTCAGGTGTTTATCATGAAGTGTTGGGTTAATCCGGTGCCCTCTTAGGTCAGTCCTCTGTCCCCCTGAGTGACGGCGAGTTGGCGAACGTAGACTCTAGGAGGTGTAAAATTTGGCGAAACGACACTGAACCGGTCTAACATTGGGACCATGATAATTATACTTTAAAAAAATAAAATAGATATATTTATTTTTATTAGTCATTTTGAAGAGGACATACACATTTCAGACATTTTATAAGACATAACATTTGGTATCGTCTGTTTTAGATATTTAGAGCAATATTTTTTTTAAAAACCAAAAGTGAAAACAACAGACAAAATGTAAAAACACCGGCAGTGCATACAAAAATAATGCATTAAATAAATATGACAATACACCAGTTACAGACAATTGGAAAGAAATAGACAACAAACGGTTACCATATGAATATCAAAAATATACCTGCTTACACTGTAATAGATCTATCATCTATTAGAGTACAACACCACCATGTAACTAGAAACTTTGTAGCCTTCTTAACTGTCGAAAACATTTCTGATCAAATTGCTCTGTGTTTAGGTTAGCAGTGGATATGTTTTTTTGTTATGTAATATTCTGTAGAAATTATTCTTAGCAGACCATTAATATTAGGTAATGACTTTGTAGATCTAGACAATTACATATATTGTTTACCCATTACTAGTATGTGATTTAACAGCTTATGTTTTAAAGGTATACCAAATATAGTCGTCAAATGATTCATAATAACTGTCTCCTTGCAAGTTCTAAATATCCACAAAGCTAGCACATTGTTCTAGATATCCCACGCTTTACAAATAAATGTCTTATTGTTTCCTCTTCCTGATCACAAAATCTACAATTGGAATTTGTTAGTTCATTTTAACAAGAGACGATTTGTAGCGATCTGCCTATGTAGAAATTTAAATGTTAAATTCCGTAATTTTGAGTTTTGTGTACAGGATTTGGCCATCAAGTACTTTTTGTTCCAGTCCATATCTATACATATGTGCTCCGTAACCCAAACTTTTCTTTTAATTCAGAAAAATTGCTTATTCGGCCGTCTTCGTTTAAGAGATCGCGAAGGTATAAAAGATGTTTTGAGTACCATTGTTGAACAAAGAAATTCGCAACTAATTTATGGATTTTTACATATTGGTTCAGATAGTATTTCATCTGTAACTTTTGTTTCACAGTGTTTGTTACCGAAATCAATCGAGGCAGTTAAGACTTCCTTCCAAAAAGGGTTTTGAATTAGTTTAACCTCATCATATAATGCGACACCCATTTTTGTAGAATTTTTGTTTATTGAAGTAATTGTCTAAAAGAGCTCCCCTTGTGTTCCTTGGTCAGTATTCTTCTCACCCATGAGACCTTTAAAGCTTTTATAAAATGTGCAACGTCAATCATTCGTAAGCCCCTCGTAGAGTAATTTTAAAGAGTTATTTTTCTTTTTATTTATCTGGTTGACCATCCCATAACAACTTAATTAATATACTGTTTAACTGTTTAATAAAGAATTCTGGGGTTTCGGTAAAGAACAAATAAATGTAAGTAAAGAAAGGGCTAACGTTTTGATTACTGTGATTTTTCCATAACGGGTCAATTTTCTCTTCTGCAAGATATTAAGGAGAGATTTAGCCTTCAAAAGTTTTTCAGTGAAATTTAGTTCACCCACATCATACAAATTTGTCGTGAACTTTATCCTTAATATGGTAAAATTTGATGGATTCCGCAATAGCTTGGCCCCTTCGTATAATTTAAAACCTGTATTTGTCAGTGATCCTATTGCAAGGGCTTGTGTCTTATCTTGGTTTATTTTCAGACCCGACGTTTTGTAGAAGAGATCTAAAATCCCAAGGGCCTCTTGAAGAGATTCTTCACTACTATCCAGAAGAAGCTGTGTATCGTCTGCATATCGACACACTTTGTGTTCTATTTGATTAAAAGTTAAACGTCTTATGTTATTGTTTTGCCGCAAAAGTACTCTAAAAATTTCGACACATATTATAAACAAATAAGGAGAGACCGCACCCCCGTTTAATGTTGAAACAATTGGATCGGTGTCCATTCTGCAGAAGACCCATATCCATAAACAGAGAGATCCACCTGCGAATCGATTCCCTTAAGCCAAAATATTTTAAAACAGAGACTATAAAGGCATGCGATGTGGTGTCGAAAGCTTTCTCAAAGTCGATTACAAGTAAAATACCTCGTCTTTCCTGTATTTTTATTTCAAATAAAACATCATATATTATTCTTACGTTTTCACCAATAAAACGGCCTTTGATAAATCCTTTCTGATCCTCGTTTATTATTACAGTACTAGTACCGTTTTGATACGGTTTGCCATACATGCGGAAGCTAATGTGTAAATTACATTTAAGAGGGATATCGGCCTCCAATTTTTTAACAGTTGTCTAGTTTTCCCTGGTTTTGGCAATCACATTATTACGCCTTGTCTCTGGGTTATGGGTAACAACTGTCCTTCATCATAGCTTTGATTATTAAATCGTAATATAAATATACCTAGATTTTTCCAAAATAATTTAAAAACTCTATTGTAAAGCCATCCAACCCAGGGCTGTTGTTGTTTGCTACTTTAATAACAGTTTCAGTTAATTCTTTATAACAGATATTTCCCTCTAAATTATAGGAAACCCCCTTTGTCAAAGTTTATATTTCTGAGGAATCAATGGGCTTCTCCCAGAGCTCGTCTACCTCTTTATATTTGTATAGTTTTTCATAAAATGATTATTGTGCTTTAAGAATATCTTCTGTGTCAGTACTTTCCACCCCACCCTATATAATTAATTTATAAATGGTTTTATCTGTATAGTTTCTATTTTCCAGGTTACAAAAGTATCTAGTTGGTTTTTCCCCTTTTTCAGTCCTTGCCTTTGACCGTATAAGTACTCCTTTTAATTTATATTCCCTTATCTTAACTAGTTTATTGTTTAAATCCTGTAGCTCTTCTAGTTTAGTATCACTAATATCTACAAACCTATCATTGATTTTAGCATCTAACTTTTTAATATCACTCTCTAATTCCTCTTCCTGTCTTAAATATATATATATTTGGTTTTATCTGATGAGAAAGGTATGGACTTTCCTCTTATTAGCATCAAAAGGGTATCTAGGAATAACTGATCTGATATACTGCATCTCTGAATACGGAATTGTATTAATACTATCGCGATTGTACGGGAACAGTGCATAATCTTTAATACACTGCAAAAGCATATCCTAAACAAGTTTGACATATAGTGTATCATAGAGTAAGCTCACATTAAATTTCCAATATCCTCGTCCTCTTTCTTGGTTCTGTTCGGAGAGATTTAAACAAATTATTGAATGGTCACTTCTGTAACCGGGCAGTATATCTGTTTTTAAGGCTATATTAGCACTTCTTTGACAGACAAAAAAAAGCCTAATCTAGCTTGTTTTCTGAATTTCTTCTGTTTCCTAGTAAATGTTTTATCTGTTTCGTGTTGCACCCGCCAAATATCCACTAAATCCATAGCCTCAATGTTTTCTAGTACTATCTTTCGGGCTTTCGGGTTATTTAAATGATTATAGTGACTACTGTCATTGTTCTGGTTCTGGACCATATTCCAATCCCCCCCAAAAAAAATTTGACTTCAATGTCTGAATATTGTTTCACTTTTTCGAAAATATTTGTATAGAAATTTGGATTGTCGTCATTTGGTCCATAAACATTAATTAGTAATATAGATTCCTCTCCTGTCTTTAATTCTGCTATAATGTAATTACCACCAGGGTCTTTTACCAACTCTCCCTATTTCAAAACTAAAGTTGTTTCCAAATAAAATTGCCACCCCTCTAGAATTCGACCAGTATGGTGCCCCGATGCCCTTTAAACCCCATTCTGAGATAAATCTATTTTCGTAATTTGGCTTCATGTGAATATCTTCCAAGAACATTATAGACAGCTTCTTCTTTCTTAGGCAGTGAAGAACATCTCTTCTCTTATTATTGTCTGCCAGACCCTGGCAACTCATAGATACAATATCTATATGCTGCAACATTTAGTGCCTGAAAACATTGGTATATCAGCCTTCTTAGTTTGATTACTTTTGGCCCTTGCAATTTTAGTCGGCTTTGTACAAGTATTACTTTTGTTACAAATATAGTTGTATTGTGGGGTGCTGTATTGTGCCTTAAAAGGCGTGCAGAATCACAATAAAACGAAATACATATAGACAACATTAACACAACATAAACCGTAGTAAAAACATTTTTTTGAAGTATACGGTTACATTTTTGCAGGAATATAGGTACGTTTGTGCATATTTTATTGACATCATTCCGTTTGTATTCCAATATGACAAACTCAGCCCCCACTTTGACAGTCTGCTTATCAAGGAATATCAACAAGTGGTACCTAAAATATGCTCTTTCACAGTAACTGTCGTGTAAGCTAATGTTTTACACGTGCTTGAAGCACACGTGCTTGAAGCACATGGCGTTGTTTATATTTACATCTGACGAAGTTGTCGTTGCTGTATAATTGATTCTGAATACATGTATGAAACTAAAGAAGCCGTGATCGTTAATACATTCATTTTTAGTATGGGTGAAGAGGCTGGCGATATATTCGCGTCTTTTGACCTAGAACCCCCCAAAACAGAAATTTACAAATAATCCATATCCAAACCAAGGTCGTATAGGAAAACAAAACGAAAGAAGAATAACCCACAAACACCTTGTACACGGTGAATAGGTCCATCTCACTCAAGACAAGACTGTGCAGCTCGTGATACTCGCTGTGAAGCATGTCATTTCAGGGGACACTATACTAAAGCATGTCTGACTGAATCTCGCAAATCAAGGAGTAAAGTACACGAAGTGCAAATGGACGATTCTGACTATGAGAATGAACCTGATGAATTATTTCTGTTGTCATAATCAATCTGTCTCATAATAAAACGGCGAAATGACCATGGCAAGCTGACATTCATGTCAATAATAATAACAAAATAAACTTTAAGCTTGACACTGGGGCATATGTTACAGTGTTACCTACACCTGTGTATCACAGTAGTGATAAACTGTGCAACAAACTACAGTGTACTAAGAAAATTCTGTATGGACCTTGTAAACAAATACTTCCATATCAAGGTAAATTCACAGCCCAACTCTCCAAACTGCCGGGTGATAAGACTGTATATGAAGACATTTATGTTATTGAGAATCTGGAAACCCCACTAATTAGCCGTACTGCTTCAAAAGTCTTGAACTTCTATACAGAGTGAACAATGTTTCAAGTAAACAATACAAAGAACAAATAGTCACACAGTACTCAAGCTTATTCAAAGGTTTATGTCAAATGGACGAAGAATACACAATAACTTTGAATATTGAATATCGCTATTTCTGTTCCACGTAAAGCTGCCATGCACCTGTATGAGGAAACCAAGCGGGAACTAGAAGATATGTTACAAATGGATGTCATCTCCAAAGTCGACCAACCCACTGGCTGGTGTGCCCCGATGGTCGTGGCCCTAAAATCTAATAATAAAGTCAGAATATGTGTTCATCTAACAAAACTGAATGACTTTGTCGGGAAAATCATCCACTCCCAGAGGTAGATACAACACTTGGTAAACTTTCGGGTGGTAAAGTATTCACAAAGCTTGATGCCAATTCTGGTTTCTGGCAAATACAGCTGTCGCCAGAATCTCGTCACCTTACCAACTTCATTACCCCGTGGGGAATATATTGCTTCAATGTGTTACCTTACGGAATTAACTCCGGTTCAGATAAATCCCATAAATATATGAGCAGGATTGTTGAAAGATTAGAAGGCATAGTAGTATAGAAAACGTTTTGATTCATGGGCCAAACCAACAAATACACGACCAGAGACTTATGGCAGTACTTGAACGTCTCACATAAGCTAGAGTAACAATAAACAAAGATAAGTGTACCTCCAGTGTGAACAAAATTAAATTTCTGGGACATGAACTCAGTGCACAAGGCATTAACGCTGACACAGACAAATTACAGTCAATTAAAGACATTCCAGCACCAAGCAGGTTATCTGAACTCCGAACATTTCTCGGTATGGTCAATCACCTACGAAAGTTTGCAGGTCACCTAGCTAGCAAAACATAGTCATTAAGAGAACTTCTTAAAAGTGACACAGAATGGGTTTGGGGAAGCCAGCAAAGCCAATCATTCAGCAATATAAAATACTGTTTGATCAAATCTCCAATCTTGGCACTATATGACATTAACAAACTAACCAAGATTTTTGCTGACGCTTCCTCATATGGCCTTGGTGGCGTATTGCTGCAACTACAAGACGACAAGTCATGGCGACCAGTGTTCTATATGTCTAGAGCAATGACCCCAACCAAAATGCGTTATGCGCAAATATAAAAGGAGACACTAGCACTGACTTGGGCTTGTGAGAAATCAAGCGATTTTATTATTGGACAGGAAATCATCGTGGAAACTGACCACAAACCTCGTGCCTCTCTTAACAAAATACACACTGTAACCTCCCCGTATACAGAGATATCGTATGTGATTGATGCGATTTCAATTCAGTGAAGTTCGTCAAGTACCAGGCAAAGAAATGTATATTTTTGACCCACTGTGAAAGCCTTCAGCCACGTCAGGCAAATAGCACTCCTACTATAGAGGAACTTCAAATGGATGCATTCGTAGCCAGTGTAGTCGATGCAATTCCTGTGACAGTCGATGCAATTCCTGTGACAGACGTCAAACTTAATCTCATTAGAGAAGCACAAGAACAAGATGAAACGTGTAAAAAACTAAAAGAGTACACACTACATGGCTGGCCAGATAAACACACACTCAGTGACACTGTTAAGCCTTACCCATTTTGCAAAAGAATGGGGATTAAAACACAACACTAGCAGTCCAAGCAGAGCGAGGCGTCCAAACAGTTAAACAAATTTTGAAGACGAAAAAAGATCCAGCCAAAGTTGTGTTAGCGTATAGATCAACTCCGTTAACCAGCGGTTTTTCTCCAGCTCAACTATTAATGGGCAACGCATAAGAACCACAGTACTAACGTTTCATACCCACCTTGTTCCAAAGTGGCCTGATATACAACAATATCAACTAGAAGAAACTGAACGAAAACACAAACAAAAGCGAACATTCGACAATCACAGACGTGCACAGAACTTACCTGTGTTTTCCCCTAATACTGAAGTCTTTGTGAAAGATCTTAACGAACGGGAACAATCGTTAAACCACCCAATAACCCCAGATCCTACGTCGTCTTCTATGGTGCCTAATCATGGCATTTAACACCATTACAGTCACTGATGAGGAGGGTACGATGTGAACCTACTCGTTCGTTTAATGCACGTGTGAATTCTTAGCCGTCTCCTATGTGGAACAACACACCGATACGTGTGATTAATCCGTCTCTCAAAGTTAGAGAGAACCTCGGACTCGAGTGACATTGTTTCTGTAATATTGAATATTGAGTTATCGTATTTTCTTAATTTCCCTTATTCTTCAAATGAACAATATTTCTTTGATAAAGTGAAATAACATTGTATTCCATTCAAAATACTTTAGCGCAAGTTTGTACTCTTAAATTCATTTATTTTATGAACATTTTCAAGTTAATACATATAAACGTTGAATTAAGTGAATTGACTTCATTGACTATTCGAGAGAAAGACCTGCTAGTTTACAGACTTTCTAATTTAAATTCCCAAACTCAACAAGTCATATTTTCAGTTAAATATAAACAACCTTTATAGGTTATGCATGCTCTTGACTTGGATTTAAACATTATGTTTGATATTGCCTTTATATTCAAATGAAAACATTGTTTCTCTTAATTCAGATCTCAGAAAGGGAGATGTCGTGTAAGCTAATGGTCTACGTGTCATTGGTTATATTTACATGTGACGTTACATGTCCATATACGGCAGCGGAAGTTGTCGTTGTTGTACAACTGATTCTGAATACATGTTTGAAACTAAAGAAGCCGTGATCGTGATTCTATTCTTATTCTTGTCATAGTCGAATGCAACGCGACAGTAACTGCATATAAATAGTTACTTCCTTATCTCGAGATGTATAGAGGTTTTCCATAACAACTCGACATTAAGATCCATCGAAAAACTTGTCACTGAGATTCTATCTAGTACATGAGATAATTTATCGTTTTTTTATGTCAATAAACATTCCTGTGCCAGTGTGATTAATCTCTAGAAGTTTTTTTGATGAACACTTTAATAAGGAAAAAACCTTAAGTATGTAAAAGTTATCACAGACAAAATAACAACAACGTGAAATACAGGTGGTGGTTAGCTTTATTTATCGGCTCTTCATAAGAATTGAGAACATTGTAACTTATATACTGACTACATTCGAATAGTAACCTAATAATTAGCCTGAACCAGTTCTTCAAAGTTCTATACAATTATACATATTTATTTTGTTTTGTAACTTCGGGAAAACTTTTTTCCATTTAGCCGTTTTTTTTCGAATCATTTGAAAAGAAATTTCCTCAAAGATTTGGAACACTGTCAAAACAGACCACTGTGTTACCGCCTTCCTCTGATTATCCGACTAATTGTGGTCTTAGATATAGTCTTCAGACCTGGAACGTTCTTGAGGACATGTTGTCGGATGTCCTCCAATGAGAACTTCTTGTTATTCTTATTCTTCCGACCTTGTCTAAAAACAGGAGCGGCCCTGAGTTCCGGGCTAATATCAGATGAGACGTTATCGATGACAACTTCACAATTAACCGATTGAGATGGAAACAATGCCCTCCGAACACGACATGGTTGTGGACGAATTGGTACTGTTTTCTTTACTACTGAAAATGTAAAATAAAGATTGTTTAGAACAGTGTTTTATTGAAATGTTAAAAGGCTTAAGTTAATGGTTTCAAATCTGTTCTTTTTCTAGAAACTACGTTGTCATGTAAGAACCAGGCAATGACTGGTGCTGTATTGTTTGTAAAAATGGCTGTAACCATGAAGACGTTTACCCGCGAGATTTGAGATCTGAATATGTTGAGGACTTTGTTGTTTAGCTTAATTTTAACTTATAACCAATGTGTATTCGACTGAAACACATTTATTCCAAGTTTCTATATTGTTAATATGTTACTGAGTGGGCTGGTCACCAAACTACCATAAATTACCTGTACTATAGTTATTCCTGGTGGTGACAGGGATAGGTCTGGTAGTGACAGGAATGGGTCTGGTGGTGACAGGAATGGGTCTGGTTGTGACAGGAATGGGTCTTGTAGTGACAGGAATGGGTCTGGTGGTGACAGGAATGGGTCTGGTGGTGACAGGAATGGGTCTGGTAGTGACAGGAATGGGTCTGGTTGTGACAGGAATGGGTCTGGTGGGGTCACGAATGGGTCTGGTGGTGACAGGAATTGGTCTGGTGGTGACAGGAATGGGTCTGGTGTTGACAGGAATGGATCTGGTGGTGACAGAAATGGGTCTGGTGGTGACACTACTGGGTCTGGTGGTAACACAAATGGGTTTGGCGGTGACAGGAATTGGTCTGGCGGTGACAGGAATTGGTCTGGTGGTGACAGAGATACGTTTGGTGGTGACACGAATGGTTCTGCTGGTGACACTACTGGGTCTGATGGTGACACGAATGGGTCTGGTGGTGACAGGAATTGGTCTGTTGGTGACACTAATAGGTCTGGTGGTAACACAAATGGGTCTGGTGGTGAGAGGAATTTGTCTGCTGGCGGTGACAGGTATGGTTCTGGTGGTAACACGACTAGGTCTGATGGTGACAGGAATTGCTCTGCTGGTGACACTAAGAGGTCTGGTGGTAACACGAATGGGTCTGGTGGTGACAGGAATTGGTCTGCTGGTGGTGACAGGAATCGGTCTGATTGTAACACGAATGGGTCTGGTTGTAACACGAATGGGTCTGGTGGTGACAGGAATGGGACTGGTGGTGACACTTATAGGCCTGGTGGTAACACGAATGGGTCTGGTGGTGATAGGAATTGGTCTGGTGGTGGTGACAGGAACGGGTCTGGTGGTGACAGGAATGGGTCTGATGGTGACACGAATGGGTCTGGTGGTGACAGAAATGGGTCTGGTGGTGACACTTGTAGGTCTGGTGGTAACACGAATGGGTGTGGTGGTGATAGGAATTGGTCTGCAGGTAGTGACAGGAACGGGTCTGGTGGTGACAAGTATTGGTCTGGTGGTGACAGGAACGGGTCTGGTGGTGACAGGAACGGGTCTGGTGGTGATAGGAATTGGTCTGCAGGTAGTGACAGGAACGGGTCTGGTGGTGACAGGAACGGGTCTGGTGGTGACAAGTATTGGTCTGGTGGTGACAGGAACGGGTCTGGTAGTGACAGGAACGGGTCTGGTGGTGATAGGAATTGGTCTGCAGGTAGTGACAGGAACGGGTCTGGTGGTGACAGGAAC
>JAUELC010108599.1:0-18532 GCA_031471745.1 Cryptochiton stelleri
GTCATACTGCCTTTACTTAGCACTGGAGGAACATTATTTTTCCAACAGAGCAAAACACTTCACATGTTATGGTTGTGTTGTAGGAGTACACCACCGTCATATAAGTGAAATACCCTTGAGTATGGCGATACCCACCTAGTAAGAGGCTGAGGCATATGGGTTTTACGTTTTCTATCTGTATGTCCATCCCTCTGTATGTCCAGGAAGCTTGTCCGGACTATCTTGGTTGCTTCTTAACTTAGGCTTTTGAAACTAACCTACTACATTCTTCTCTATATGCAGATGTGAGCGTAAAAACTATCCATATACACAACTCCATGTCCCTAAAATTCATGGAATATCCGAATTGTGCAAATTAGAACTTAGTTTTTCAAAATTTACATACTATATTCTTCTCTTTAGATGTGCAACGTAGAAAACAATACATTATGCAAATTATCTGTTTGTCTTTCTTTTCTGAGCCATATCTCAGTCACAATTTAACATATCACTTTGAAACACATACACAACATTCTTCTCTACATCAATGTACAACGTATAATTTTCCATGCCATGTCCGGGAAATGTGTGCAACTGTATCTTGGTTACTATTTCACATAACCACAAACCAACAACAAACTCAATAGATCGAATTCGGCTCATTGGTAGTTTGACCTTCAATTTGTCAGATCTCTGATACTTTTACATAAACAAACTTTTAATTGAAGCCTGTTTCATTGTTTATATTTAATAAATTTTTGTGAATCCTGAATGTCAAAACATTTTTACACCAAATTGTGTCACTAGGAATGGATACAGAACGTCAGTGCGCTCTCTGTAGTTGATTATCAACAAAGCCACCCATGACTTGAGTCTTCACCTGAAAACCAATATATATTTTGCACTTTCAGGGCTTCTGGGAGCACACCAGAAAGACAAGCCATTCCATTGATGGACTACGTTCTTAATGTGGTATGTACCTGCCTAGATTCAAATTGATTTCTGCAGGAGGATGGTATTGATTGAACCAGCTTATGGTTCTGTGCAGAATTAAACTCAATCTAGTGTTTATATCCAAATACTTTCGACACCTACCTGCTTAAAGGTTAGGAGAATGTTGCCGAAGCTCATCCCAAGCTGAACTGTGCATTGTACTTGATCTCCGGGTGGTTTTATAACACAGCCTTCCTGGTATAATTCAATGCTAGAATAACAGTCAAATCCAAGACTTACTGTTCACACTTTGTGTAGTAGATCTGGGAAAGACTAACAAAAAATCTGGTTTAAATCTTGAGAACATATAATAATAGATGATAAGCATTCCAGAAATGTTGTATAAATTTAAATAACACTTTGGGCCGTTGAAACGCAATTTCAGTGAATCCAATCTGTCGTAGTGAATGAGTCTAGAGCTTTAAAAATGGCGGAAAAATACCATTTGTTTTCTCGAATGCTCTCAACAAAGCCATATCAGGGGTCAAAATGTTCAAAAATTTTGAAATTTATTTTCACCTGTTGCCTATCAGATTTACTTGGGCGATTTTGATAACTAGTTAGTGGTCGGTAACAATGTAGGAAAAAGGTTTTTTTTATAAATGAAGAGAGAAACATTTGCTCTCTCTCTTCATAAAGCACTGACACAGGGATGCTAAAGTAGCATCTCTTTTTAACTAGATATTACTCACAATTGGTTTTTGCTTGAGCAAACCCAAAAGCCTGGTTCTGGCATATATATATTATTTTATAAATGGAGAGAAACATTTGCTTGCCTCCACCAGGATTCGTTGACCATATGATCAATAGCCCAAAAACGAAACAATAGCAAATGCATAAATTAAACAAAAAGTGCTTCTCTGCTACAAGAATGGCTTGAAAATAGATTGCACACTGATCGTATGTAGGACTGCGACACTTCTCTTTACTTTATCTTCAGTCGGCATCGATCACCATTCGTAGTTCAAAATTTCAACCGTATTTGACGCAGGTTCTTGATTGTCTCCACAGCATCAGTTCGTGAAAATGCTTATCGTAGATGTATGAGTATTTGTCGGCAATTGGAAACTGTCTGAATCACTTTATTATCAAAGTGAAATTTTGTTGGAAATGTATGTTTGCACAAACTTTTGACCAAAACTCTCACTCAGGTCATGGCATTCCTCTACTAGCTCGCAGTTTCTGACCTCTGAACTCTGATACTGCTCCTATTCAGTCTAAATTTTGACAGCTTGGCAAAGATGGCTGCCGATGCAGTGTTTGAATTGTAAAAAAGCTACATTTTTCGTCAAAAAATGTCATTAAATTTTTCTCACTGGACATCAATCTTGAATACTCATCAATGTCATCATGAAAGCCAAGACCGTAATTAACGGTAAATGTTTGCTTATTGATCGCTGATTTGTTGAGATTTTCACTGGATTTTTAACTCAAAATTTACATTTCATTTATTGTAATTCCAATTATCTGCGCAACTTGCTTGATACTGTATTGATTAAAAGGATACTAATTTATTTTTAGTATAGTTTCTTTACTCAAAATAATACGAAGGATAGCTAAACAGGTAGTTCATTTTTCTACCTGTCACACGGGACACACAAACATTTGGAACCCCAAATATTTATGTTAAAGTTATTAATTCAAAATATAAATAGTAAGACTTATCAAAACAGTGTGTTAAAATTATAGATGATTTGGTAAGATTTTCGGCCTCAAATCACTACATACATGTACATGAATTTTCTTGTTTAAATTTCCAGACTGACATTCGCACAATATCTGTGAGTCATTGGGGCTCTGAGCTAGGTCTTCAGGTGTTACGTGGCCTCAGTAGTCTGTACACCTCACTGGTGTGGGAGAGCACTGTGCTGTTAGCTCTGTGTAGCGAGGAGATCCTACCATCAGATTCTGAGTTTGGTAAAGAGGACATTGAAAAACTGATGCCTAAAGATATGAAAACCGATAAAGATGCCAAGAAAGAGGGTGGTGAATCCTTAACCAGAAGTGTAGGAGAATTGGGTAGTAATGGAGTTAGTGCTGCCATGGAATCCTTAACCACAGCTGAGGTGTCTGAAACAGCTATGGAAGTAGATGCAACAAATTCAGCCGACAAGAATGCAAAGAAATCTATAATTTCACCATCACTTCAAGCTCTTATCAAACAGATAAAGCCACTGCTTTCAGCGTCCTCTCGTCTGGGACGAGTTTTGGCTGAATTATTTGGACTATTAGTTAAGCTCTGTGTGGGTACCCCTGTACGACAAAGACGGAGTCACCAGTTACCTAGTGCTCCAACAACACCCACACCAGCTGCTCAACAGGTGGCATCGGCGCTCACAAAACTACTGGCTAATGGACTAAATTGGAAACCACCAGATTACTCACCTGTTCCAAAACTCAGGTAATGTTTTTTTCCGATAAACAACTTTGTTAAGCAGCAAATGCTCCGTCTTATTTTAGAGTTATGAAAGTCCATTGCTATAAATTCAATTAAACATTGTGACCCCTGTTACTATATGAACTGAGATGAAGTTGATTTGCATACCACATTGTGCTCTGACCCCCATATTAAAAAGTTCTTTATATGTATATTTATTATAGCTCCGTCTGTCTGTCATTCCGTCTGGTTGTCAGAACAAAATTTGTTTCCGGGTATTAATTGTAAACCGCTGATTGGATTGTAATCAAACTTGGTATTGATATTCCATGCCACAATATGGTGCTTAGGATTGTGGCCAAATCTAAATCAGGTTTCCATGCATTGACCGGGTATTGACTTGAAAACTGCTGATCGGATTATTATCAAACTGGGTATTTATGTTCCATGTGGCAAGATATCCCTTATGATTGTGTTTTATATATGTCCGCCTGCAGGTGGCACCACCCGGTGGCCAAGCCTAAATTTGGTTTCCAGGCATTAACTTGAAAACCTCTGATGGGATTATAAGAAAAATTGGTATTTATGTTCCATGTGACAAGATTTAGCTTGGGATTGTGTATCATGTATGTCGGCCTGCAGGCAACACCACCTGGTGGTCAAATCTAAGTTTCACGTTCCCTCCGTACAAGATTCATTTCCGGGCATTCAATTGAAAACCTTGGATCTGATTATAATCAAATTTGGTATTTATGATCCATGGGACAAGATGCAGCTTGGGATTGTGTTTCATATATGTTCGCATGCAGGTGGCGCCACCGTTGCTACTGCATTCCCACAAGACATAGTGGGCGACTGGAGGGAGCTTCTTGTTGCCCTTGTGCTCTCGGAGCAAAGGGGAAACAAGAAGCTGTTGTGGCATCCTGTTATGTCCTTGTGATTGTCTTGTATCTTGTGATTGTTTGTTGCCAGTGGCGTCGGGGGTGGTTTCCTTCACCCATTGGGCTAGCACGCCGTCATATAAGGGAAATAACCTTAAGTACGGCGTAAAACCGTTTTTCGGAATTGCACCATATACATTTGTGTTTAGTTGATCTCCTCAGTGGAACTAAAGGTTTCGGGTTCACATGGTCTGAGGAGAAAATTGAATGTAAACACAAATATGCCTTCTCATTGTTTTAATTAGTTTGAGATAACACACTCTTATAACAGAACTGACCATTTTGCAGGCTGCGATCCGTGCTGGAATCGTTTGATTGATTGGTGTTTAACGCCGGGGTTCAGGGTATTTCACTTATATGATGGCGGTGTACTTCCAGCAGTAAACAACAAATCCATAACGATAATGTGAAGTGTTATATATAAATATGTGGAAAAATAATTTTCATCCAATGCTAAGTATAAAGAGAGCCTGACTACGCTCAGCAACATGCTTCTCTAATCCAGAGGGCTACTGTAATCGAACCTAAGACCCTTGGAGTCTGGCACCAAATCAAAGCGTTGAAAGGGTTTATATGGTCTGAGGAGAAATTTGAATGTAATCACAACTATTCATGCTGTTGTTTTTTAATTAGGCCGCTTTCGAGTCCATGTGCAACTGTCACATTATATCTAATTAACGACCATTATGTAATTGGGAGTAGAAACCAAGGATGCTAATTAATTTCATTATAGATTAATTAAAATTAGTCGGCATGGTCAGATTATAATCTTATTAAAGGTTTTATAGGTTAATTTATGACTTGTATATTACAGCCCGCAATTGGTTGATTGATGGATTGATTGACAATTAGTGTTATTTATAAATGCTCTGTATGAAAAATAATGTTTCTCCACAGTTGATAGCATGTGTATAGACCTACCTCAAAACATATTGCCATTAGCGAGAGGGCTAGATAGTTCGCGATATAACCTAGTTATAAGGTCACTGATTTTGTTTTGAACACATTTTGTTCGAAAGAACACCAGGAGAAACCCAAAAAGCATCTTTATATGAAAAACCCATTTAAGCTGTTTAGAAAACTGATGTTAAAACTTATGTGATTCTTTTTTTCGTTGAATGTCTCCTAAAAGAAGATGCTAGATGGTGACTGTTTGCACTTTGTTTATTGTACGATGTGGTGCGTCCTGTTTAATTGTCTTGTATCTTGTCATTGTGTGTTGTTGTGCAAGGGTGCGTGGTTCCTTTAATCCATTGGAGAGGCAGGCCGTAATTAGAGTGGATTAACCTTAAGTACGGCGTTAAATCTCAAGCTGGCAAACAGAAGTTCAATACGCGGGTGCTAAACTGCAGATTGAATAAAATACCGAATTTCACCCCAGAGGCAAAACGTTTAATATTCAAGCCAAATTTAATCCTTATTGTTGTTCTTTTGTGTATGACTATATAATTTTAAATTGTAAGTTGCAAATTACTTTTGCTTAAGTTTCGTATTTATTTCCCTCGTTTGTTCCCAATCGAAAATAAAATTATGCCATAATTTATGTAGAATGTGTTTACCTTTTGATCCCAATATAACTAGGTGAAAATTCAAGTGTTTGAAATGATGTGTCTCCACAAGTCTAAAATTAACAACATTTGATATGTTTTAAGTATACCCATGCTGTCAGCTGTGGAAGAACAGTACTTTTCCAACAGAGCATTTATATATCACACTTCATTTAGGATTGTGTTGGTGCTGTTTACTGTTGGAAGTACACCGCTGTCTTATGAGTCAAATACTCTTGAGCACGGCGTTAGAAACCAATGAATCAGTGTCTTAGACGGAACAGATACCAGTTCGCAAAATGGTGCAGACTGAACCCCGTACGGGAATCGAACCAACGCCCCTCAGAGTCAGACACCAAATCGAAGCCGTAAATACTGACCACCGAGACCGCTCATGCAGCCAACCGACGTTCTACAAATAAAACCCAAATCCATGTTCCGAGCGTAGTCATGCTGTCTTTACTTTAGAGATGGAGGAACATTATTCTTCCAACAGAGCGAAACTCTTCGCATTTTATTGTTCTGTTAGCGTCGCAGTAGGACCTACACCGCCGTCATATAAGTGAAATAAAATTGATCACGGCGTTAAAAACCAATCACTCAATCAATCAATCTACAAATACAGCTAGAACTGCTTGTGATTTGCTGACCCTTCATGAGGTTCGATTCCCGTACGGGAGTCAGCCGTTCAATTTTTCTGACCTAGAATCTGTTTCAACTAAGAGAGTGTTATCCCAAATGAAGAAAGTACTGGTAATGGTCACTTTATATACGACACAATTATTAGTTTTCAATTTTAAAATAAATATGAATAAAATTAAATTCCTAATACGATAAGAATGCAAATTTCCTATATTTATGAAGTGTTCCGTTTATAAAATAAAATTTTTCTTCTTTATATCAGAAATATGTATTGCATTTTGTCTTCTCTTTTTATTGTCTATACCATCACGAAATAGGATATTTCATTATTGTAGACGTGTTTAGCATCTGATGAATAATTCTCTATAAGTTGATGTTGAATAAATATAGTAACAAAACCGATTTTCCGCATGCAAGAATTTATTCATTACGCGCACGTGCGAAACGAAAATACTGGTTAAAGAAAGAATACAATAAAACGTGTTGGATATCCGCTCACTTGATTTTTGGTCGGAAAGATAATCACAATAAAGAGGTGAAACTACAATAAGGCAATAGACTGAGTGAATTAACAGTCCGTAGATTATTGTTCGCTTCGAGGTGATATTAGACTTAGGAGTATCGTTACAAGCACTTGTCCATTCAGAGGTCTTTCTCGCCAACCTTTGTATTATGAATTCTCTTTAATTAAATACCGGAATCTGCGAAATTATGCTTTCTATCGATGCGGTTCTAGCTACTAGAGAACAGAAAAAGAATTCGGATTCTGTTTTTGCGCTGTAATTATTTTTTTTTAATGCAGTTGTGTGTCTGTGATGCCGGTAGCAAACCTTGGGACATTGTCTTTTAAATTTGTTGTCTTTGCCCTTTGTCACTTAACGGAAATGGTCGGTAGTGAAGAGCAACTCATGTGCCGAAAACAGCCCGCACGAGTCTCGGATTTTGGTCTCTCTTTTTGCACCCTCTTAAAGAGCATTAATTATAAATCTGTTGAGAGGGCAAACAAGCAGAAATATTAAGGAGCGCCTCAGGTCCATCTAAGCTAAGCTAGGAATCTAGCAAAAAGTCGATATGGATTGAGCGGGTTAACACCGGGTTAGGAATCGGATGGATGCGTTAAGGAAACATGCAATACCAGTGTCTTGTCGCTGGACAGAGAGAATGCGTTCGGTTTGGCCCCCCGCGGTGCGGCCGTGTCATCACCGAGCGCCGGACAAACGACGGCTACTCACAAAAGCCAGCTCGACAAGTGGTCTCAAGTCTTTAGTCGCCCGCTGCTCCTAGCCAAATAGGATCAGCGAGTTAATTGATTCTAACATTTGAAAATGACAACTTCATTTTCTAAAGCCACCTAAGGTATATAAACATCACTGCCAGCCGTGAGTCCAACAAATCCCCTATCTGAATTTGGCAGTAAGGTTTGGTCAGTTGATAACATTCGCAGTTCACTTTCGGAAAGAGCTCGAAAAAAAAAAATTGGTATGCGATATCTGCCAGCGACAAATTCTTCAAGTACCTGAAGATAAGTCGAGTTTTTTTGGCAGATGCATTGTCAACTTCGTCAAGAGAGAAAAAGTGAAAATAAGTAATAAGTGGGGCTGGCATTGTTTTTAGAGAGAATCGAGTGAGGAAAAACGTGGTCTGCATTTGACGTTTTGAACATGGATCAACTTGCCCTATCCCATATTGAGCATTTAGAGCCGAACGTTGGTGGTTTCTTCCAGAATTATAGCGAGGACAAAATCAACAGCATTGGGAGGTGTAACGTGGCATTGGACGCGAACAGGAATCACTTACCTTTACATTATCCCGGGGGACAGACTATCATGGTACCCACACCGGATCAAGGCGGGCAACCAGATCTTTGCAATGACCCATGCGCCACCCCACGGGATCTCCCATCGTGCGCGTACGGTCACCACCAAGAACCGTTCCCAGGTGACTTCAACATGGATACGAACCCGCACACTGGAGAAAGTTATATGCATCAGGATCCACACGACGATCCTTTCCAGTACGATGATGGATCCGACGGATACTCCTCCCCGAGACAATTATACCAGAAAGGAATTAGTCCGATCATAATATCGCCTAATAGTCCATATCGTATGCAGAGACACGCTGCGAATATACGGGAAAGAAAACGCATGATGAGCATTAACACTGCATTCGAGGAACTTCGGTGTCACGTCCCTACTTTTCCCTACGAAAAACGCCTGTCAAAGATCGACACTTTGCGCCTAGCGATTGCCTATATCGCCCTACTAAGAGACATTTTACTGTCCGGTAGAGACCCGTTGGAATTTGTCGAGACAAGTTTGCGGAAAGGAAAGAAAACAAACGAAGACCTCGCTTGGAATACAAGTGGTAAGATTTTTTACTAAATTACAGAATGTGATAACAATTTAACAATTACTTATAGCATAGTATTTTGTGAACACGTGTAAAGACTAAATATTTAGAAGATATACAGGACTGCGCCTGAATACAACTGGTAAGATTTAAGGCTTAATCACAGAACTTTATAGTAATTAAACAATAATTAAAATCATACCACTATGTGAAAACTAATTAGGAATACTCCTCAACAACAAGTTGTAAGATTTTAGAATTAATTCCTAATTACTTTAACCAACTATTATGGGTAAATTATGAAAGACTACGCCTGAAAAACAAGTGATATTAGATGATAGAATTATTTACAGAATTAGGTAAGGATTTAAAAGTAATTTAGAAATACAATAATGCGAAAACTAGCAAAGACTATATTCCCGGAATACAAGTGGTAATTATTTTAGAACTAATTACAAAATTTGATTGTAATATAACAATAATTTACAATATACTATTAAGCAAAAACTAAAAAATAATACGCCACTACGGTCACTACGACTGGGCCCAGTTGTTAGAAAGGCGATTTATAGCAGATTAAATCACTAATAGCGGATTAGAGATAGGCCTTCAGCATGACGTGACGTCATAAATAGCAGATTAAATCACTAATAGTGGGTTCAATCTAATAGCATTTTGGGCGACCGGCCCCATGAAAACATGTGGTCAGATTCTTCATTTAATTACTTTTGATAATAATTTAACAATAATTGAGAACATACTATTATGTGAAAACTAATAGACTTGAAAAGCAAGTGGTCAGATTTTAGAATTAATTATAGAATTTGATAATAATTTCAGACATCTTAGAACATACTATTATGTGAAAACGTATAGACTTGGAAAAGAAGTGGTCAGATTTTAGAATTAATAAGAGTTTTATAATAATTTAACAATAATTTAAAACATACTATAATGCGAAAACTAATATATATTGGAATATAAGTGGATAAGATTTAAAACTTAATTGCATAATTTGAAAATAGTTTTACGCCTGCATGAATACAAGTGGTAACATTTTAGAATAATTTACAGAATTTAATAATATTTTAACAATAATTTACAGAATTTCATAATACTTTAACAATAATTGAGTCTGACTAGAAAGACCGCACACAGCAGTTTTAAACAATAAAGTGAGTCTGAGTAGAGATCGTACACAGCAGTTTTGAAAAAATAACGTGTGTGGAAATTGTTCGATATCGTCTTACAGTCGCATTAAGCATTTACCTGTATGGTGGCAATGTCATGCCGTATAGGTGGCACACCCATTACATGTACAATTATTTAGTAAATATCCATAAAATAAAAAAATATATATATTATGCCATTTAATACACTGTCAAATAATCATTGGGAAGATTTTGTTGCATATTTATTGAACAATAGTTTATATAAACGAGATTTATTGAACAATAGTTTACATAATCAAGATTTATTGAAAAATAGTTTACATAATCAAGATTTATTGAACAATAGTTTATATAATCGAGATGTATTGAACAATAGCCTAGTTTATATAATCGAGATTTATTGAACCATAGAGTACATAATCGAGGCAATAATAATAATTAATGGATTTTCGCGACATTAGGAAACAATTCCACAAAATATGAACACTTAAAAAAAAAAATCTTGATACACTTTATATTTTTTAAAGGCATACTAACTTTATTTTAATGTAATTTTAATTTTCTAAATTATAAGGTTTATGCCTACAATGGTTTCATTTTCCTCACGGTTGTAATTTAGTCAATTGCTTAACGTAAAGAGAGAGATTGGCAGTCTATACTTGGGCGTGAATTCTGGTTATATTCTGGGGAACCTCTAGAGCTCTATAGAGTGTAGGTTTTGCAAACCAATGGACTTGGGTTCCAATCTCGGTTGAGACATTTTTTTATCGTTCTATATTTATAAAGTATATCTGTACACATATACATAGATTATTTTTTTCTTTTACTTCGGGCCACTCGATCGTGACAATGGCCGAGATGATTTTACTCCGTACAGACAACCGTAAAGAAAACAAATAGATAATTTTAATGAAGAGAAAATTCAAAAATTAATCAGTTTTAAAAGATAGACTGTATCAAGCAAAAATATAACCTTGTCGTAAGTTTGTAGTATTGTTTCACATAAACCATTTAATGGTATACGGTGGAGTCTGCATACCACATTTTTTTGTCTCCATGACATTAAACTATAATTCAATTAAATCAGCAAAATCCTTCAGAACAATTGTTTGTCAGTGTGTTAAATAACATATTATGTTTTGTGATGATTAAACGGATATTTACTGAACAATTTAAAATTATAAAGCAATACAACATATATGGCATGAACTGGCCACCATTATACAAATAAATAAAAAATATTTCCACACATTTATGAAACTATTCTTGGAAACTGTTGTATACGGGCTATATGTTTAGGCTCAGTTTATTTTATATTTCCGCATTTAAAAATATTACGGTTTTCAATCAGCTATTTTCCTTTCAAAGAAAATTATATTGAAACACACACTTTTAAAGAAAACTAAAAGATCAACTGAAGATAGTAAGAAACTTTGAAAAACTCGAAATCCTCTAATTTCATCCTGCAAACACTAGGTATTATTTTATACAAATAAATTAAATATTTTGCAAATTGTTTGTAACCCTCGCCCCCTTTCACTCCGACCAAGTAATGTAAAAAAAATATAATAAGACACGCTTATTGGCCAAAGATATCAATTTTGTAATTGGAACCATGTATATTTAAGACATTTTTTTATGTGTTCTAAAAGGAAGTCTTCTTTGTCCGCTCTAAACATCTTTGTCCGCTCCGTGTTTTAACATAAATTTTAATTCAGGATGTAAAGTAATTGAATGCATTGCGTGACTGAGGATCAAAGACGATAGGGTAAAGCCACCATCTGTCTACGCATCATCTGGTCGTGGGTTCGAACACTTCTGACAATTTTTTCTTCTTTTACATGCTGATATATTATTTCATTTTAGTGACACGTTTCCCTGGTTGTGTTCACAAGTATCGATATTCCATTTTGACCGTAATATAATTACTGTGAAGTTAATTAGACAAGATGTAAACGAAACACACTCAGCTCCTGTCTTAGTTTTTCAAATATATTATTGGCGGTCAAATAACCCATATCGTCTGGTATAATCTGCAAGGAAACGAAAACTGAATCATCGCTTGTGGATTAAAATACGGTTTATTAGTTCCGAATACCCAGGGTTTTCAAACACTCATTTGATTTGACAGAAAATTCCATGATCACAAGTTGTATACCGGTACGTCATTTTATACAAATTTACATTAAAATATTGAAGACCTTTGTTATCATCCACATTTTGTAAACTTAGTTTATCAGATAAACATAACAAGTCGGCCATCCTCGACCATTTCCGTTCGTGAATCTAATCTCGGAAATTACACAGTTCATTTTTGGCACGCGAGGTAACTCTTGTAGATCTACGTCGACATTTGTTGTTGCTCTTGTGTAAATACATGATATCATCAACATTAAACTTAAATTACACCCACATACCACTAGTTGTAGGCGAGTAAAAGTAAAAGACTGTTATTTGAATGTGATTTAAGCTTCAAAGCACGTTGAATTGATCGTTTTTGTTTCATGAATCCGCGCAGTACTTCAGTAAAAATATCCGGCGATTAACATTACGCATTTCTCGGTAGTACTATTGCGACGATGAACCTCCAAGTTATAGTTTACGGTGACGACAGGATCCGGAAACAAACGAGGGATGTTCTGACATGCTAAACATAAATGTTTTATTTGTGTCCCTGATAATGATAAAGATACATGGAGCGAAGTAGTATCTAAAAAAAAATGTCTACCAAATATTTTTTGTAATTTTGTAATTGAAATGCCGTTGTTCATCTCGCTCTGTCACTGATCATAATGAAGTAAATTAACTCGTAGGGCATTGTGGTAGTTTATTATTGTTTATCTATAAAAAGTGAGAAAACGAGTCTGGAAAAATAGACCGTATCTAGTGACAGAAGGGGTCTCTCCTTTCGGTATTTAATAATTTTTGATATTTGTTGGAAGGATAGTGACACTGAGAAAGCGTCTCAAAACGTTCGCCCCTACAAACGATATTTTGTTCGTAGTTGAACACCGTTTAAAAAAAACTATTGAGCTAGCAAATAAATAAAGACTTACAGTTAGTCACTATGGATATCCTCTTCGATTCAAGCACATAATCGTTCATCGACACGCTCAATTAAAGACAAAGTTACAGTTTTTCTGAGAACCGTTGGTTCTGGGGCCACGCATTTTGTGTAAGCTATGTATGCAGTTCATGAGAAGCGAAGCTTTGCTCGCGTTTATTCACTGTCCCTCTCCTTCCATCGAATATAAAACAATATTAAATATCAATAGGAGAACAACCAACTGTCCTTACACTGTATCAAGCAATTTTAGAAAATAAAAATGCCTTTTGAACATATTTTTCATAATCCCACGAGAGCCACAAGATTTAACTGTATGGTGGACTTATAATGCCACATCGTTTGCATCTCCATACCGTTAACTACATTATTTATTAAATATTCACCTTCAAAATAATGGTTTCTAGGTACATGAAATCACATACTATTTTTGTGGCGATTTTAATGGCTTTTTTTGTTTAAGATATCGTTTATTGTTGTTATGTCATTCTCTGATAATACAAAAAGAAACCCAAATTTGTATATATATTTTTTTTTTATATCTGCAGATTTGACGGCGAGACTATCTTGGGTAAAATGGGAGAGTTTAGGAGTGAAGAGACGGCCTTATCTGGGACCATACTCCGGGAGACACTGATCGGAGAGTCGCCATTGATTGTGTCTAACTTCGCACTACGAGCTCGGATTACAGGACATATCTATAACGGATTTATGGCACTGGAACCATATAGAGAATCCACCCAGTGTTCCTTTTGAAGAGGCTTTGACTCTAAGGTATTGACTGGCCATCTTATCGTTAACATAACAAACTAACCTTGTGTGGAGAGTTTGGGTATAGTTACAAGTCTACAACGGAAAATCACGATTTCACATATGTCTTCAAAATGAATCGGTCCACAGGGTCCGGTTCCAATTTTTTTTCTCTGTTTCTTTTTAAATCAGTTGGCCGCAAAAATGTGACGATTCTCTCCCCAGCCTACTTTTTGGAGGGAAATGGTACAACAACGAAAATGACCATGTAGGCATTACATGCGAGCCTTTGGTTTCGGCCGAAACATAGCCTGCCGAAGATAGATGGGCATTGTCGATTGGGTTAATGGATGTTGATGGAATCCAATATACGCTGGACGATACATGACTCAAAGACATTCCCAAAGTTGACAGAATTTGTTAGGCTGTAAACGTCATATTCCCAGGACTTTGGAACCCTCAGGCAAGATCAGGGACATTATTTTTAGTTATTCCGAAAGACTTTAAGACAAGGGATTCCAAAGCATTATCGGAAACGTTTCCAAACCGATTTCCCCTTTCCGGTACAAGCTGATACATTGTGGAATCCCATGCAGATAAGCGAAACAGAGACTAAAAAACAGCCAGACAAGGGTCGAACTATTCTGCAAGAGTCGACAGTAAAACGCAATACCATCTATTATTATATTGTGCGAAAAACCTTATAAAAATAATTTCCAACCCAACGTAAAACTGAACATTTATTGAAACGTGGGCTGTAAATAACGGAATCGTTTGTGGGCCTGGCTTCAGAGCTCAGCTATTAAACTAAGTGTTTATAGTCGCTAATAGTAGATTGACTCATTAATCCAAAAGTAAAGGTGTGACGTCTTCTTATCCATGATTAAATGTAATAGTGTGTTGTACATTGGGGATTACCCCTGCATAAAGGTATCTTCTTTGTTGACGTGGGTTAAACTCTCTTTTTAGAACTGACGTGTCTCTCACCAATGTACGTAGTTCATGCGCTCGAGTCCGCATTCGGTTATGCTAAAAAAAATAAACATCCGAATGTGCATTAGAAGGTTGCTTGTGACTTATAGAGAGCTGCTTCCGGACTTTGCCCGATTCCCCTCACCATTAAAACTAGCACCCCGCCATATAAGTGAACTAATCTAAAGAACACCGATCAAATCAAACCAACACGATTGTATAGCTACTGAAACCCCACTTATCTATACACGAATCGATGCGACACACGACAAATAAGAAATATAAGAATATGTTTCTACAGTTGGAAAAGCTGTTTACGACTTGACTGCGTGGCCAATGGGCGTTGTCTGTTTGTTATCCACTATCCTGACCAGGAAATAAAACTGCGTACGCTGTGAAACAAGGCAACGCCTCAGTACGGAAGATATATTGTGTTCCATGTTATTTGGAACTTTGGAACAATGGAACTAATACTTGGACAGATTTATGAAAGTAACCTTTATTGAAGTATTGTTTACATTGTGAAGATTTTTGTATGTAAATATTTTTAATTATAATATTACTATTTATTTTTTGTCTACAAAAATATTGCTAGTTTCGTAGCATCGGAACTATATTGACTTCAATAGAATAATCTCGTCTTCCGCATTGAATAACATGTACGTGTATTAAATGTCAAGAACAGCAATTTTCAACCAAACCTTATTATTATCAACACGTACTTTGGTAGACATTAAACCTTGTCACATTGGAAACAGAGAAAGCATAGCCGTTAATTAGTTTAAAAACCAGATATAATTGTTTGGTGAACATTATTTCATGTCATATAGGTAATACATCCATAGAAGTCCGAACTATTCCGTAAATATCCTTTAAAATCACAGCAAACAAATTTATGCCATTTAATACACTGACAAACATGTATTATGAAAGATTTTCAGGAATATGTATTGAATTATAGTTCGGAGACATAAACAATGTGGCACCAGAAGGCCACCATACAATTAAATGCTTCATATGGCTCTGGTGAGTTTGATTATATAACTCTATACAAACCGAGGACACCATTTTGTAAAACTGCTTGATACCGTCTATCTGTTTAGACTTTATTTTTAAGTTTTCTCTTATTCCAATCGTTTGGCAGGAATTCAATCAAATTATATTAATTGCTTAAAGTCACATACGCACTCAAAAATTAGGTATTTTTCAGTATTACAGAATCACATAAGTTATAGATATTTTTCTCAAGATGTAAAAGTTAGAGGTTTTCCGTTAATTCTACCCTCAGATTTATAGGTGAGGTGACAGTTTAAAAATAACAAAATTAAAAATTTATCGAGGATGTGCCAATTTGTTGTCAAATCTGGATAACGTTTTGATATACCGACGTTACTCCAAGTCAACGGTTAATAGCCCTTCAGAATATTCAAAATGTTGACTCGTTAGATACAAGGTTATTCACCGCGGTGGGATCAAATGCTTTGTTCATACATATGAGGAAATTTGGCCGGCCCTCTTTACGTTTAATTCCAAATATGGCAGGATCGTAGGGGCCTACTCCTGGATCGTACAAACATTGTACCCATTGAATTGTTTTTTTCGTCAAAAAAATATCGACGCAATCAGAATTTGTTGACAAACCCTAATTTTATGTCTTTAAGAATGACATACTACAATAATTTATCGAAAATATTAACTTACAGAATGTACGTTTGATAACCGTAAAACAGTAGCTTTGCAGGCCAACACAGGGCTTCAAAATTGTTGAGAAATTTGTATTCTAAAGTCTTATCATTCTAAATGTTATTTGGGACTCGTCTGTGCGAGACTTCACCTCTAAGGTATTAAAGAGCCATCTTGTTTCTCCGAAGCTGTATAGCCTCGAATCCCGAAAACAGGGAGAACTCAGGGGGATGGCGTGTAGATACACACGAGCTAAGATACGGACATCTCCGTCGTAAAACCGAAACTACGCAAACTGAGTCACTTCAGTTGGGTCCTTTTTTAAGTTTATTTAAAATAAAAGTCAGTCTCAGAAGATAGACCCTGAAAAGCAGTCTAAGAAAATTGTGTCCTGAGTGTTGAAATATTTCATTGTCTTGTAAGAGCAACATAAAGCATATAATTGTATGGTGGACTGTTAATACCATACATGTGGTACCTCGGGCGCCTCTGGTACCGATCTATAAAATGGACAATAACTCATCCAAATAGCTATATTAAAATCGTCACAAAACTAAGCGAGTATGTCACATAATACATTATCAAGCAATTACCGTGACTAGTTTTGACGAATAATATTTAATGTTATGGAGAAATAAACAGTGTGGCATGAACAGTCCACCATATACTTACATGCTTTATCTGGCTCAAACAAGATATATACAATTTCGACGCACTAAAGGCACCATTTTTGGAAACAGCTTTTAACATTCTATCTTTTTAGGCTTACTCTGTATTTATGTTTTCTGTCCCTTTAATAGAGCATTTACTTTAATTTGTATAATGGCTGTTAAAGTTATTTAGTGGGAGATCATTTTATTGTATATTCATATATATATGTCATATCATTGCTATATATTACATTGGAATAATAAATAACTGTAAATTCAAAATGAAATATTTTTAAAACGACACTAATTGTTTTCTTGTTGCCAAGTTTTCCTATTTGATTAACAACAAAACACAGACGTCTTCCCATTTTAATTCACACAGGTTTATGTTAATATATTTATATTTGTTTATTAATTTGTGATGAAATAAATATGCATACGGTAAAGTTATGTTGCTTTTATTATATTATATAACCTACACTATATACTACGATTTGTAGGCCTTCCAGTTTCTCTCTACAGCGTCCGCGTGAATAATAATTATTTTTTGTCTGGTATGCAAATTACGGTTGTTATTATTATTCTTTGCGTAGAAAGAAACTGGATTCTTGATTGGGGTTTCACGCCGTACTTAAGGTTATTTCACTCATATACTGTGTGTCAGCCTTATGGGTGAACGAAACCATCCCCAGTGTAATTGGCAACAAGCAATGACAATATACAGGACAACATCTTCGCGAGCTAAGCTTAAAAGATGGGTGTATTAGGTGTAGAGATACCATGTGTTCGGATGATGACATGCACAGGACGCAAAATATTACGCCATACGACATACTGGACACTCTGGCTCAGGGCACCGTTGCCAATAGCACTGAATGAATATTATTGTCCAATAGAGAATAACACTTAACAGTTTTATGGTTGTGTTAATGCCACCGTTGCCGTTTCCTGCTGGAGTACATCGCCGTTATATAAGTGAAATACTCTTGAGTACGATAAAAAAAAATAATAATAAGACAAAGTGTGAAAAAAAAAAAAAAAAAAAAGAACTCACCGACAGATGTGCTATAACAACAACATAATAATGACCTAATGTAGTCAATACGCGGGATTAAAGACACGCGCTACCAGTTCCACGCGGTTGTTAATAATGCGCGTGTTCTAATTACAGGATCAAATCTTTATGCACGTGCGTAAATTACTCGCTGCTCCCTTCAGAAACATCACATAATATGCCTTGAGCTAAAAATATTTAATCTTTTCAGTTTTCGTGTTTGCCTAACGCTCCCAGTTAAGCAGCATTCTATGATCAAGGCTTAATTAAAAAAATCACACGTTGAGTTTGATAATACACTATTAATTCTTTACAGTACGAGATGTTGTAAAGTTACGAAGCGGAAAGGTGTATAA
>JAUELC010108600.1:300-11719 GCA_031471745.1 Cryptochiton stelleri
TAGATTCATCCGGAAATCCAAGCTGTATTTGCATATAATATTCTTATAGTGAAGGCAGCATGATTCATATGGATTTCAACCATTCGTTAAGGACTGGACGCCGTTTCTATTCAGTAACTAACAACAATCACATCAAAGATTACATCATACACATTTTAGATTAGTACGGTTTTGTGCATTGGAGTAAGAATAAATAGTTTTAATAACGAGAATGAACTGCATTAACCAAACATAAAGCAAATATTCACCTAAGTCGGTAAATGTATTAAATTGCATTACATGATGGTGGTAATGGGATCTGATAATTCGATTGACTGTGGACACACAAACTGGAATTCATCAAAGATCGCCTTAGGTGATAAAGGATTGCTCAGATACTTTCGGTTTCACAACATTGACTGGAAGAAGAGAAACGCCAGTGGAATTTTGTCAACAGATAAAGGGTTTTACAGAACATTGGTATAAGGCCCTCCGTAGCGGAGTTGGTCTAGAGTTAAAGGCCTACCGTGTTAAGAGATGTTATTTTCAAATATTCATTGATTGCTTGATTGATTGATTGATTGATTTCTTTATTTATTTATTTATTTATTTATTTATTAATTTATTGATTTATTGATTTATTTATTTGTTTATTTGATATTAGGCCAACATGACCTAATCCCAATTACATGTCATTGGCCAGCATAACTGTGGGAGGAAAACTGGTTAGAACCCAGAAAACCCACGACCTTCCACTGGTTACTGGCATACCAACTCACATAAAGTCCGATGGCCTCTGCAGTGATTGTGTGTTGTGTGGACTAGATCCATACACTATATCCGAAGTTTTATATGGAATTGAGACAAGCAGCCGTCAGTATGGAACCAATGGATTGGTTTTGATACGAGGCGTTTATAAATGGCTCACATTGTTTTGTGTGGTTTGAGTGTGATGCAGACGAACAAAATGTAACGCCATAACGTCACCGAACCGTATTATTGGTTTAGTCTAACGTGTTACTGTATAAGCTATGATGAAGATAAACAAGAGAAAATTAAAATGCAATTAAGACAACTTGTGCTGGTCAAAATCTTCTCAACTCGAAGCCTATGGAAGCCGTATGCGGCCATGCGAGTTTTTACTGGCACAGGCTCAGATCCAGAGAGCGAAACAACGACAACACTTAAGGGCAAAGCGAAAACGCGAGATTGCGAGGAAGAAACAACGAGAGTGCAAAGCAAAAAATCGAAACTGCGAGGAGGAATCAATTTCGGACTGTCGAGTTTTCGCAACGCCCAATTTCATGTTTTCGCTATGCGCTTTCGTGTTCTCGTTGTTTCTACCTTGCATCTAAACGTCGAAAACGCGAGAACGCGAAATTAATCTCGCTCTTTCGATCTTTTTGGTAGGTCGAAAGCCCGAAATAATTCTCGCTGTTTCGAACTTTTTGGGTAAGTCGAAAACGCGAAATAAATCTCGTTCTTTCGACCTTTCTGATAATTAATTTTGTTCTTTGTTTTCCGGTTTGCGGCAACAACCTAGCGGAAGCAAGGGGGGTAATTAGGCAACTTGCTTGAATCGATGCACGTTTAGCTTGTTCCTCCACACAGCACACTGAAATTAAAGTAAAGTAGGTTGTAATTGTGAGAACTTTACATATAATTTTATTACAAAATGCAGACTGGCGGCGCCGTGTCTTGGACTGATTAACTCCATTCAAGGTTCAACACAGGTTCGAAGTCGTAGGCTACATTTACCCTTGTTTACCCTTGGCTTTCAAGATCAATGTGTATTTTTACCTTCCTTTTTCAGTTTTCCACCAAAACCCGGCAATGCAAAGTCATCATATAAGTGAAATGCCCTTCAATCTAGAATTAATTAATTTGTATTTAAACAAATAGATTTTGGATTTGATTTAAAGTTTGAAATATTCTTGAAAATATTTTTATCAGAATATAAACTGAACGCTATAGCTCGATCCAGTGGCAGCCATGATTGTTTGCAAAATTGTGTATATGTTGTGTTACCAGACCCTCGTAGCGGAGTGTAGGTTAACGCTAAAAGGGTCTTGTTCACGCGAGACTATATAGTTACCTCGAAATGGACAAGACGATTTTGTTTGAGGGGGGATGGGGTGATTTAAGGCTTCCTAATCATAGTTCTTAAACTTCAAACTGAGCTTTAAAATCGAACTAAAGAATAAGACTCACTTATGAACGCAAAGATGGCTTAGATCGTTATAATCGTGCCAAATACAATCGATACATGCAGGATTCAGTTTAGGAAACGATAACGTTTTGACGTGATTTATTCTTGATGGCGGGAAATCCTATTGATATATTTTTGTCTCTCCGAAGAGAGAAGAGTTTCAAGTCCTACTCACGTCACACTACTCGCCACAACAAGCTGGCAGGCAGAAAAAGGGCAACTATGACTACAATTAGTTTCTTTCCATGTCAACTGCGACTCACTCAGCGTTAAAAAAATCACAAAAATATCCACCCAGCGAAATTCGGAAGTTAATATTTTAGTATTTTTATTCAAACACAGTGTTAACATGAGGATTCTATCGCTTTAAACTAACTTGACTGAATGCTGGCTGAATCCCAAGTAACTTTAAATAAAAGTCTCGTCTGATAACGTGTTAGTGGAAGAGCTTGATACAACAAATACAACATCAATTCCGTCGTTAGTTTAAACACACATTATGTATACTCTTGTTAAAATTGAGGAGTTAGACAGTCACGTGTTGTACACCAAGGCTGCATGGTGTAGTTTGTGTTAAAATGGCAGCGACGTTTGGTGTAAAAAATTACGTCAATTGTATAGTCTTTTCTCGTTTTTTACTATAAGCGCTATGGCTGTTTGAGTTACAATCTTGGGATATTCCACTCCACAGTCTACAAATACATTTTGCTATAATGTAACACAAAGTCTTACATCAACAGACCTGTAGACAGTTATAAACTTGTTCGTATACAATACAGCTATGTAGAAAATGTCGTGGATTGTTGTTATTTATTTATGCACATACAAAAAAGATGTCCATTTTCCGTATTTATTATTTTGATTCAATTCGATTTTTTTTTAAATAATACCAATCGTTGGATTGTTTGGGTTTTTCGCCGTTTTGAGGATTATTTCACTCGTATGAGCCTGCCAGCCCAATGGGAGAAGGAAACCATCCTCGAGGTCGCTGGCAACCAACAATGATTGGATACAAGAGAAGCGCAGGACATAAACCATATTGTCATAGGACAAAGTACGCAAATTTAAAGTACTAGACATCTCAACAGATCCACTTCGTATTGCCCCATAGCTCAGAGCGCAGGAAACACCCACCATGTAACCACCCACCAAGTTACACTGACTACTTACACCATACAGCCCACTCCAACTAGAAAGACTTAACCCAGCATAATTAGTTGTGTGTAATTCTTTACAGCTGTCACACTTTATATACTTGTCTTAAAACCCTTTCCATGCGGAATTTTCTTATACATAACATATATAGCTTGCGTAATTAATTCTTGTATTTTTACTTAAATAAACTAAACTTGCTATTAATGTGCTATTCAGAATCATAGAAATATAATTTTGGTATCAAATCAATTGGGAAATAAAGTGTAATGTATTTTGACACATCAAAACCAAAATTAGGGTGGGTGCCATATACGTCATTAGAATAAACTAACCTGCTTCCACAGCAAAATGACGTCATGGAAACTCTGCCTGCATGTATTAACGCGTTAACGCGTATACCGCAATCTTGGGTGGTTTGGGAACAACGCGCTGACGCGACTAACGCATGGAAAGGGTTAAGCTAAGTTCAAATGGCCACAACTTTGCCAAAAAATTAACAATTTTTGTGTAAAGAAACAGTCTTTGGATGATAACAAGTGGCATTACCAGGGAGATAACTCACTAGAGAAAGAAAGTCATGACAAGTGGCATTACCAGGGAGATAACTCACTAGAGAAAGGAAGTCATGCAAAGTAGTCTCCCTTCCACAGACGGCTAAAAAAGTTGGGGGGATCTCCCTGTGCCCCTGGTGCTCTCTGAGCTAAGGGGGGGTGGTTGGTGGGATCTCCCTGTGCCCTGGTGCTCTCTGAGCTAAGGGGCAACACAAGCCGATTCGTGAGGGTCTTGCACAGTTTGTGTTATTGCCCCATGATTTGCGTCCTGTGCATGTGTTGTATCTTATCTTTGTTGCCAGTGACGCTGAGAGTGATTTCCTCCACCCATTGGGCTGGCACAGCGTCATATAAGTGAAGTAACCTTAAGTATGACTATAACCCGAAGCAAACTATGATTATAACCCTTGAGTAAGGTAAGTCAGGGGACATTTTGCTCACTGTAATAAGCTCATGTACATGATACCTGATATATGGTCATTTATAATATACTCTGTACTTTCATTGTTTCCTTAGGTTTCTGTTGGCTGGATTATCTACAGGATGCCTGCTGGTTTTTAACATTGACTTTAATAAATGGCACCACGAGTACCAGGAGAGATATAGCTAACTACAGCCAATCAGAACAAAACTTTCAGACAACCACTAGATATTTGGCTTCTATGAATGTATGGATTTGATTGGCTGCTGACAAGTGTGGTGTAAATTGCGGTCCAAGGGCATCACAGATGCAGTGTATCTTGGATGATACGTAATAGATCTGTATTTATTAGGATTAAATATGGCTGTAGTAGATAAGCTGTCAAAGAATTTCTATTTACTCAGATTATTTAGTAATAATGTATATTTTGAACTGGAGAAAATAGGCTATATAGATATGATATATATAGTTATATGTGTATAAAAAGAAAAAATGTTTTTCTGGGCACATAATGTTTGACTTATAATGAATCATCATGTGTATACCCCATTAAAACTCATTATATATGTATGCTTGTTTATGATGATTCCTTAATCTGGTATGCCTTTATTTTAGTAGGATTTAATGATATATGAAGTTTACTGCAATGACCCGTTTATCCAGCATGATCCATTTTCAAAATGGTTCCTGGTAATATGTGTAAGATATTAGCTGTATATAACCACAGTATATAGCAACACTGGCCTTGACAGCCTAGATGTCAATTGTATAGATGTGCCAATCATGGGACATTTATGATTTATTTGACTAACAAGTCTTGCTTACCAGTCATGAATCCTGTTGGAGCCATACCCTAAATCACCTAAAATTTCAACCAAAAATTACTACTTTAGAAGGTATGTAAAGGACTTGGAAAGAATATCTGGGATTCAGATAACAATTTTGCAGTTAGGGAGAATCGGGATTTTACAGAAAACATAAATTTGTTCGTTTACATGCTAGAACACTTTCACAAATGACTATACCCAGCCAAGTCAGGCATAAGACTTAAAAAAGAGTTTATATTTCTCTGGGTTTTTTTGGTGCACAGCATAAATGGTTAGAGTATCAAAGAACTGGCTGTCCCAGTGTTTATATATGCTATGACTGGGTTAATGTCTTAGGTATCTATATTCCACTGGGGTAGTCATGTATGTGTTCACCCTTTTATAATGATACTCTGCTGTTCAATGAGTTAACTATCCCTATTATGGCATTATTAAAGCAAAACAAACCATGAATGACTTATGTTTTAAAACTGACCATGTGTGACTTATCATGAAGTTAGTATATTAATCTGCTGCCAGGTAGGACTACCATCAGAAGCCTAGACTTCTGCTACCATCTAATTATGTCGCTGTAGGACATATCAGGCAGGGGTCCTATTCTATAAGTCAGACCATCGAGTGTCATGTGTGCTTCGTATGTATTGAAGAGGAATTGGTTATGTATATTGTAGGAACAGCTGTAACTATCTTTTTATACCATTTTAAGTTAATTCTGAGTGTAATATGTATATTAAAGGGGTACTTATCATTCCCAATAACCCATGCTAATAGCTTATTTACTCATAGTATTTATAACAAATATATATTATTACCACTTTACATATCATTTAAGTTAGTGAACTGAGTTTTATATTTATCGGCTTTTCACATATACATTCTGTTTGTATATGTGGTATTTGTATATTTGAATTTTACAATAAAAATCTAAAAAACAAACATACGTGTTCTTGCTTTGAAAGATTAAAAACTTATTTTTGTTCTTAGATTGTAATATTATTGTTATGGCTTTTGAAATAAAGGGCAAAACAGGTGTGATTATAAGTTATATACTGTCCAGATAACGCCATGCTCAGATAACACCATGCTCAGATAACACCATGCTTAGCTTACAAGTAGGTATCAAGTCGCAGAAATTTTATATTATAAGTTTCTTATTTCACCTTTTATTTTATTTTTTACCCAAGTTTGCCTTTTAGTTAGATAGATAACTAATGAAAGATGAGTAATAGTGTGATCGGATGAGGTGTACATGTAAGTACATTCAACAAATTTAGCCATTGTCTGCCTTGGTTTGTCAGTTGTTTATTTTACGTCTAAATTTATTAATAAATTTGTTATATATATAATGTTTGAATACTTCTATTCACTTTTGATATTTATATCTCAGAGCTGTGATTGAGGAATGTATGCTTGTTTGCCCATCCTTTAAAATGAAACCAAAAAAATAAATAATAATAGGATATGAAAATACTTATGTGAAATACCTATTTGTAGACGATCAACATTCTGCAAAATATGATTGAGTACTATTGACTATTGTATGCGTATTTACAATTACCCCCCATGCTCCCCATCTACGCAGGCCTATGAGGCACATTCATATAAAGTGTTGCTGCCAATAGTTGCATGCATACACACGGACCAATTCTATTGTGTTATATGAACAGATATCACGATTGCTAATAAAATCTGTGTGAATCAAATATACCTTTTCTTACCGTTTAAAATTATTTGTTTGTGTTTGGGTATTTTATATATTGTGGTCGTTGGCTTAAGTAACGCCAACAAGTGATAATATCTGCCTGCTACAATCGGGCGTGGCAGAACACTTTGGCAGTGTCATACTTGGATCACATGATAATTTATTCCTGAAACTCTAGAGATGGGTTTTGTTTTTTTCCAACGGGGCACGGTACCATAGAGCAGTATGCATGCAGACCTATGTGGGTGTAGGCATGCACTTTTTCTCTGCATTTATAAAATGAAAATGTCTGTTGCAAGGGCTGTGGTCCTTTCTAGCTCTATTGATCCCCGTTTAAAACATCCCATTTCCAGCACACTACCATCTTTGGAACTAGGACCTAAAGTAGGCTACAATAGATTGATTGATTGGTGTTTGACGTCGTACCGACGGGTATTTCACTTATATGACGACGGATTAAACACTTCTTACTCTGCTTTGCTAAATACGGTGGAAAACCGGGAGGAAACCTCGTAAAAGCCACCATCCGCAATAACCTCGTTCGACTCCCTCATATACCTGTGGTCGACTAGGGGACTCGAACCCTTGCGGTACATAGAAGGAGGATCAACACGCTAACCACTGAGCCACGGCGCGGGCTCCTTGGCTACTACAAGTTAAGATATACAGAAGGCCCATTTAATGGCCAATGTAGATTTATTTTATTTAAATTTTACGTTAAGTGACAGAAAACCTGAAACCATATAACTGACAACTCTTGGCGGGCAGAGCATATCAAACCAGAACTTACAGCTAAGCAGTTGATTGGCTGCCTCGAAACTTATAGGCACCAATCAGATAGCGCGATATACCGACAGACTGGGCTAGTCAGTAGAAATAGTATGTCGGAGCCGTGCGGAGGAGCCGCTAGGGGGCGCCAATGGTATGATGACATCATGGGTGATGACATCATAGTGATGATGTCATAGTGATGCCGTCATAGTGTCTGGTGTGCTCTGGTTTTGATCTGCTCATTTTTTTTTATATGCTAATGGATAAAAGGGTTTCTTCGAGTGTGGGCTTAAAGTAATGTGAGAGTGGTGTTTTGGGTTGTATTAATTCTAGGAATGATTGTCCGCCGGATTGAACAGACTACACGGCTGAGCGGAGTGTTAGTGCATAGTATGCATTGACTCGTAGATTGAAATGACAAAGCATCGCTAAGCAACATAGCTGTTGTTGGGGGCTTTTGGGTGTTGTGGGGTTGTGGGGTGTGGGGTTGGATGGGCTGTCTTCCCAGGATGCTTTGCGCGCGTGATGTCGCGAGATGTGGCGAGAATTGAAGGGATGTGGGTGCTCTTTTGAGTTGATGACGTCATGGATGATGTTGTGGGGTTGCGGAGTGTGGAGGGTGGATGGGTTCTCTTCTCAGGACGCTTTTCGCGCGTGATCTCGCGAGATGTGGCGAGAATTGGTGAGATGTAAGTGCAGTGTTGAGTTGGTGTGGTTGTGGTGCTGCGCACTACATAATAAGTAAGGCCGTCCACCTGTACAGAATAAGTAAGGGCGGCTCCTCCTGTACAGAATAAGTAAGGCCACACCCCACGGACCGTGCTCCTGCTCCGTGTTGATGACGTCATGAGTGATGACGTCCTGTGTGATGATGTCATAGTGTCTGGTTTGATTCGGTTTGATCTGGGAAGTGATATATACACCTTATATACTGACACAAGGGTTGCTTCGAGGGAGGTGCTTAAAGTAGGGTGAGAGTAGTATTTTGGGTTGTATTAATTCCAGGAATGATTGTCACCCGGATTAAACCGAATACACGGCTGACACGGGAATTCGTACATATTATGCGTTGACTCGTAGGTTGAAACGAATAAGCAATGCTGAGATACCTCTATGAATAGCTCAAGGAGTGGCCCAGAAGTCATGACCGTCATATGCACTGTATGATCTCAACATCGTTACCGATGTATTGAGCGTGTACAGACCTTTGGAATTTGAAATACATAATAAAGAAGGTTTGTTCTTATTAGTATATAAAGTGCAGCTGAACGAGTGATGACGTCATAAACCGGAAGTGGTAACTTGATTTGATCACTGATAGGACGAAGCGTGTTGACCACCTTATATACTCACCGACACAAGGTTTGCTTCGAGCTAGGTGCTTAAAGTAGTGTGTTGGGTCACCCGGATTGAACAGTATGCATAATTGAGATGTATGTTAATGCTAATTATGCGTTGACTCGTAGGCTGAAACGAATAAGCAAACGCTAAGATATCTCTATGAAACTCTCATGAAGTGGGGCATAAGTCACAATAATGACGATCGGAGTTATCTCACTTCGCTTTGCATTGTATGATATCAACATCGATAGATACGCACTGCAGGGTGCCTTATATTCTGTCCGACACAGGGGTTGCTTCGAGTGAGGTGCTTAAAGTAGGCATAGAATAGTGTTTGCCTTGTATTAATACAAGGAATGGCAGTCACCCGGATTGAACCGACTACACGACTGACACGGGTATTCGTGCATATTATGTGTTGACTCGTAGGTTGCAACGAATAAGCAAATGCTAAGAAACCTCTATGAATGACCAATGGATTGACCCATAAGTCATGGTCCGAGTTATCTCCCTTAATGTTGCACTCTACGACCTTATCATCGATAGAGATATACTGCGCGTGCGCAGATCTATGGAATTCGTTATTATTACATAATAAGGAAGGATATTCTATTATATAAAGGGTAGCCGAGTGATTATGCCTTTAGTGCTGAATATCGATAGAGGTGAAGTGCGTATGCGTAGACGATTGGGAATCGTACTACATAATAAGGGTAGCTGAGGTATTTCATCATCTATTCTGTATTAGAAGTGTTTTGGGCCAATTGATAATTTTCACCACTATATATGTCATGGACACCCCACTACATACTCTTACGTGGCAAAGGTAGAATTTTACAAAACCACGTAAAAGAAAGGACAGATATCAACAACAGGTGCTCTTAAAGATACATCTATTATACTCATACAAAAAGAACATACAATCACAAATACAGTTAACAACAATACATTTAAGGATGCTAAACACAGGCGCCTGAGTGTATAGTAGAGGCTGGAGTGGTAACACACACCACTTCATATTTAATATTTATACAGTTTTCTATAGAAACCCTTCGTGTTAAATGACACGAAGTTTTCACATGTGACCAAACAGGTTTTCCTTACTAATTCCACAATTTAATATTGTGAATCACTATTGTTGATGAGCCTTTGAAACGTGGCTGGGGCGTTCTTTAGGCCAAACGGCATAACCTTGTACTGATAAAGTCCATTTGGGGTCAGAAGGGAGATACTTCCTTGGCTCGATCGGTGAGTGGGATTTGTCAGTAACCTTTCAAAAGGTCAAATTTACTAAAGACCTTGCTGACCCAACACGACCAATGCAATCATCAGCTCTGGGGATAGGATAAGAGTCAGTTCTGGATAACACATGCACCTTCTTTAAATCATTACAACAACGCCAATTAACATTTTTAAATTTTGTCTAGCTGACTCACAAGCCGTTGAAAGTTTTTCTTTGAATGTGGCTACGTAGTCTACCGGATTAATTTCAGAGTGATCAGTAAGCCAATGTTCTTTTAAATATTTCAAAGGTTCTCGGACCGTATGACCAAACACCAACTAAAAAGGACTAAAACGTAGAGATTCCTGACGGCCTCTCGAACTGCAAATAACAAAAAATGTATGCCGTCATCCCATTCCTTTTCAATCTCACAACAGTAGATCTTTATTATATTTTTTAGAGTTTGATGGAACCTCTCTTGCGATTCTGGGTGATATGCGCTGGATTTGACCTGTTTTACACCTGATTGGTACATGACCTGTTGAAAAACCCCTGATATAAAGTTCGAACCCTGATCTGAATGAACAACTTTTAGTAATCCAACCAGGGTGAACAATTTTGTCAGAGCTTTAATTATTACAGGAGCTGTGATTTTTCAAAGTGGAATTGCCTCAGGAAATCTAGTGGAAGCACACATAATTGTTAGTAAGTACTGATTACCAGAGTTTGTTTCAGGAAGAGGACTGACACAATCAATAATAACTCTCCTAAAAGGCCCATCAAACGCTGGGATTAGGTATAATTATTACAGGAGCTGTGATTTTTCAAAGTGGAATTGCCTCAGGAAATCTAGTGGAAGCACACGTAATTGTTAGGTAAGTACTGATTACCAGAGTTTGTTTTAGGAAGAGGACCGACACAATCAATAATAACCCTCCTAAAAGGCCCATCAAACGCTGGGATTAGGTATAAAGGTGCGGGAGGAATTTTCTGTTTCGGGTTTCCGACTATTTGACACACGTGACATGTTTTGAAGTAGAGAGCAACCGCTTGTCTCAATCGAGGCCAAAAGAAATGAGCCAATATTTTTTCACAATTTTATTCACACCCAAATGACCCTTAGTCGGAGTGTCATAAGCCAATGCTAGGACATGTGTGCGGAATGCTCGTGACACTACTATTTGGCGGTAAACTTACCATTCCTGGTCAGTAGGGACATCTCGTGGTCTCCACTTTCTCAT
>JAUELC010108710.1:0-11712 GCA_031471745.1 Cryptochiton stelleri
ACTACACGATTCTTTCAGGTACGAATAATCCGTCCAATAATATTGAGATACGTGTTTTGCACACAGTTCCAAATAGTTTAGTTCTGATTTCTCAACTTTTGAAATACTTACGTAAATGGCATAATTTTCACAAACTAATATCACCGTCACAAAGCAAATCTTCAGTATTTATTTCAAATCTCTCTGTTGAATCGTTCTCGACTTTTAGGCGTTTTAACGATTTTCTAAATTTCTATTCCCCTATTTCGGCAGCCTATTGATCGACTAATAGTTTAATCATGCATATAAAAATAATTCAGTGGGTTGCAATATACTTTAAGAACAAATCGTTAAACTTATAAAGAAAAATAAATCCAAATTTGTGAAATATGGAGGGAAAACAAACTACAAAAATTCAACCCTTTGTCATTGTTTGCGGCCTTGTAAGTCTTGTAATTTTTAGCGTAAGTAGAATATGTTTATCGCGCACTATCGTACACAAGTAGGACCGATATCCAAATAAAATTCAAAGGTGTTCGTCAAGCGGTTTTTTGATCACTTGACTGTTGAAAACCGCACCTTCGTTAACTTTGACCGGAAATACCGTCACAACCATAACACTTGGAAAAAAGACAATCACATATTATAACTAGTCAAACAAAGCTGCGTTCATCTATATGCATCAATACACCTAAAACAGTTTGTAGGTCAACAGTGAAAAAATCACGTGACACTCGATCAATCATATCTGTGTTAGCAATGACGTTATCTTTTCTATTTTCTTAAACTTGTATGAAAAGGGATAGTACTTAAAGTCTAACAATTTTCAAACCTGTATCTTAAACCCTTATGGAGTTTAAAATTTTGAAGTATTAAGTGATGGCGGCGCTGTGATGTTAAAATTAAAAATTATCTCGACGCTTGATGTGAGCAAGGAATAATTGTCATTATATAGAGCTAACAACTTTTCAACACCGTTAACAGTTTCCGAGAAAAGTGGGGGGAAGTAAAATAAAAATATTTTCTTATAATTAAGTTCTGATTTTTCAACTTTTGAAATACTTCCGTAAATGATATAAATTTCTCAAACTAATATCGCCTTCATAATACAAATCTTCAGTATTAATTTCAAATCTCTCTGATGAATCGTTCTCGATTTTTAGGCGTTGTAAAGACTTTCAAAATTGCTACTCCATTATTTCGGCGGCCTATTGATCGACTAATAGTTTAATCTTGCATATAAAAATAATTTCAGTAGGTTGCAATATATTTTAAGAACAAATCTTCAAACTTATAAAGAAAAATAAATGCAACTTTATGAAATATGGAGGGGGAACGAACTACAAATATTCAACCTTTGTTAATGGTTGGGGCCTTATAAGTCTTGTCATTTTTATTGTAAGTAGAATATGTTTATCGCGTACTATAGAACACAAGTAGGACTAATATCCAATTAAAATTCAGAGGTGTCCGTCAAGCGGTTTTTGATCACGTGACTGTTGAAAACCGTACTTTTTTTAACTTTGACCGTAAATGACGTCACAACTATAAAACTTGAAAAAAGGCAATCCCATATTATTACTTGTCAAACAAAGCTGTGTTCAACAATATGCATTAATAAACCTAAATAAGTGCGTACGTCAAAAGTTAAAAATCAAGTGACATTCGACCCATCATATCTCAGCTACCGATGACGTAATCTATTCAATTTTCTCAAACTTTTATCAGAAGAGATTGCGATATAAGCTTGCAAATTTCCAACGCTGAACCTAAAGCCCTTTAGGAGTTTACGATTTTTAAGCAAAATGTCCTGATTTGAATATGGCGGCGTTCCAATGTCAAACTTAAAAATTATCTCCACGCTTGTATCGAGCCAGGATAGATTGTGATTATATGGAGCAAACAGTTTTTCAACACCATTAACAGTTTCCGAGAAAAGTGGTGGGAAGAAAAATAATAATAACCAGATGTTATAACCGGAACGAACCGCTTATAGTTAGGCGGATATGTGAAACAATTGTGCACTTTTTCATAAAAGCATGAAACTTGGCAGAGTTGTAGACCATGGTCCAAGGATTAATTTCAGAATTGGCGCCAACCGAAAATGGCACTATATCAATTTTGGCGGCCATTTTGAAAATGACGCGTCACAGATATCAGTGACAGAGGATAAAAATGCATTCATTGAGAATAAATATTTATTACGAGTGTCATTTTAACAGGATATCGCTCACAAAAGACACCTTTGGTACATGAAACATGGAAGCATAAAAAAAGCATAAAAAACCTTGACTGCAAGATGTACAAAATATTGCTGAGTCAGCGAAAACATCAACTAACTGAAAGTTACAAAACAACTCAGTTAAAGATACACCATGTTACTCTATGACCTGATGAACATCATATAGGTATATAAAGACTGTCTAATGTAGTTCCTGTATACTGTCTATCTTTCACACAATGAAGTCCTTGCCACCACATCCACACAAAGCAGTGCATTTGAGTCCTGCTTTCTTGCATTTACAACGTCCTTAACATGCTTTCTTGGAACCACAGCGCACAAGCTCCCTTGATGTTAAGCTGGCCTCCGGCAGGGTAGTCCAGAATGGTTTCTAGTCCTTGGGGTCTACCCATCCCCAGTCACCAGGTGATGGCAACTCAGGAGCCACTTCAAGAGCTCTACCCCAGCAATGACCTCCCTGATACGCAGCCCTCTTGATATGCTGCAACAGTGTTGCCTTAGTGGGAGGGATGGCATCCATTGTACGCCCTTTCTTGGCAAACAACTGTTGCCGAGCCTCATTGATGTCATCCTTACTGCTTGTGCGATCATATAGCAGGATCGTGAATCGCTCCAGTACAGACACATGGGCTTCTGATATATCACTTGGTCCTGTCGACAAGGCAAGGAATGTGGCAGTCACCTCCTCAAAAGCCTTCCACGTGTCCCACCCAGTCTTCTTTCCCCTGGTGTTGAAAGATGAGACAGTGTCACAGCCAGTGTAGGCATGGAAGACGGGAAGTGCCTTGGATTTGTCAGGTCCAATAATAGAAGCAATCTCATGGGCTGCTATGTATCGAAAGTGTTGACCAGTTCCGAAGGCGATCCATACTTCCTGGACTTCTATCTTGGCCACTGCTGCCACTGCTAAAATTACAACATCTGTGTCAACAATCCTGAGGAGAATCTTCTGAAAGCCTTGGTACACTGCATCTGCGAGATGCAAGATCATTCTGGTATCTGCTTCCTCGTGACTGCAAGGGGCTAGAAGGCTGGTATCTCTTGGGGGGATGGACAGTACCTGTGCACCATATGTCGTAACGACCTGCTTGTCAGTTTGCAGCCTCGAGATGAGTTCTGCCAAGAACGCAAACAACTCTGTTTTGTTTGCGTCAACACGGAGAAATTGCTGCCAGTTCTGAGGGAGACTAGTGCGTCCTTCTACTCTCCTTCTGATACCCTTCCCGCGTTTGTTTCTTGTTTGAGTTTTCAGACTGTTCTCCTGATACTGGTCCCAGACTATGTCGACCCGATCAGCATGCTGCAGTCGACTCTGTATGTAAGGGCAGACTACATTCAGAGCATATTCAGTGAATGTTTTGGCAGCCATCGGTTTGAGAATGTTTACCAGCACGGCCCCATCAATGATAGTTACGTTAGTGTCTGGTGCGTCGGGTTTGGGTGTAGTACAGCAACCTTCTAGACACCCCAGAAGATCAGATTTTGTTCCCATTCTGAGCTTTCCATCTTGCGATAACGATGGGGGACACGCTTGGTTCTCATGGCGGAAGAAATCTTGTAGGTCACCATCTCGAGACTGGCAAGCAATATAGAGTCGTGAGAACAAAGAACAATCAGCCTTCAGGGAAGAAACTTGCAAACTAGACTTGGATTTCTCTCTTGTAGGTGGTCGACTGAACAATGCCAGTTTGTTCTTCTTGATTGGTTCCATAACAGTTACCGATCTTTGCAGTAGTCGATCATGTACATACAACTCGTACTGTTGCTGGCCTATCCTTTCAGCCTGGGCAATGGAATCTGCCACTGCAGGGTCAATGATGTCCCTTGTGTCCAGTTTTAGAAGGTCATTCTTCTCTTCCAAGAATGGGTTGCCCATTTCCTCAAAAACTCCAACAAGACTTTGCACATGTTGAGCAAAGAGCACTTGCGAGCTCTTTGTTTTCTCGTGATGGCGAGTATTATCTCCTTTTCGTTTTGCCCCCAGGGATCCTTCAAATTCAGTAGTTAGTCTCATCATTTCTGGTCCTCCAAGCATCCAGCGTCTGAGGGCTGCAGGGGACTGCGTAAGACCAACAGCCCCACCATCACTCTTCACAATCGCATTATTCTGTTCATGAGCCTGGTCTAAGGCCATTGCTGAGAAGACCCGTTTTGTCTTCTGAACAGTGAAGCTGCCTTTGCTAAGCTCGGCTTCAATGAGAGGGTGGACCTTTTTCAGATTTGCCATATCTCGGATGTGCACCGGTAGCCACCGTGCATAATTGGTATGGTCCATACAGAACATCCACGGTGCAAGCTTTGTCAGACTGTCCACATAAAGGGAGAAGTCAGACGTTCGCAATGACCTTATATATGTCAAGACCAAGAGTTCCAGCTGAAGAACTGAGTACCAGTACATGAACTGTTGGATTGTTTTACACTGCCGAGTGCACCAATTATCGAGTGGATCTACCTGGTTTCCTGGCTCCAGGGATTCAGTGTGCTGAGTGTAAGCCTTCTTCAGTAGGATGTACAAGCTGCTGGCAGTCACTTCGTGTGCATGTCTGGTTTTGGTGATGTGTGTTGCCTTCAGAAACGAATCTGCAGTTCCAGCAGATGCCACATTAGCCTGCACCAGGGCCTCTACCCATCCACTGTCTTCTAGCCAGTCTCCAATCACCTTGAGTGCCGTCATCTCAATGTGTAGACCTCCCAGAATAATGATGAAATGTTTCTCCCCATAGTTTGCCGGCCAGTTCCACTGTATTTGTTTCGCAATGGCATACAGTGGCTGGTCCAGAGTGATGACTGGTACTTGGCCTGGGTTGATTTCCTGGACAGCTTCATTGATTACATCCATGGAATGTCGTATCATAGCAGCGGATTTCGAGTTATCTGGAAACAGAGGTAACAATGCAGTGACAGCAGGGATGATCTCCTTTGTTGACCGGCGACTGGCATGGTAGGCAGCCCAGGATACATTGCTGTTACTATCGACAATGGATAGATCACTTTTCTCCACCTCCTCCAGCCATCTGGAATAGATTAACAGATAATTAATAAATTTTGATTCTCAAAACATCAACATCAGAACTTCTTTGATGATTTAATGTTTTATAATTAATATTTATTTATTTATTTTCTTTTGTATGGTATTATATATCCTACTTAAGTTCGATGATTTCATTTTTATTATTAATTGTTGAAAATGTCCTATCATATGTCCTATTGTATTTCATGTTGTTTTATTATGTTGAGGGCCACAGGGAAGAGAAAATTGTATATTTGACTGTGTTTTATCCTCTTTAAATAAAGTTATTATTATTATTATTAACATCATCAGGTGCAACAAATGATACTGACCTGCCCTCTTCTTGGATTGCTTGCTGGACCAGCTTGCCATCACCTTTGACAGGACCCTCAGCAATAGGGATTGGTGGATCCTTCTTTGACAGCGCCAGTGGGCGTACACTGGTGTATGATTCTGGCAGCTGCATTAGTGCTTTTGTTGTCTCTGATCTTTCCAGAATACGATGTTCCCTGCGGTCTGTTCCCAGATGATGTGGAGCAGGGTGCTGGAAGAGTGAAATTCCCGTGCCATGAAAGGAGTCGGTAGCAGTTGTGGAGCTTGGATTGTGGTCGATATTGTCAATGGCAGCCGTGGTGAATAACCCTTGACGCAGATTTGGAGGACACACAACCTTGTCACGATGGTACTGCTCACACACTCTGTTGCCCATTTCTGTGGAGATTGCCATCACTCGGTCATATGAGATGGACAATCCAAGTTCAAAGAGAGTCTCTACCAAGTCTCGCTTCCGGGTTCTTGAGTGTACAGTTAGACCCACATACATGGGTAGTGGTGTTTCTCTTGCTTTACTGTGATGAACACCTGTACTCTCAGACCTTCGTCGAATGGAACTGTTGAACAGAAGTAGCTGAGCCATAGTGAGTGCTGTCTGATGTATTGCATTGTCATCTGCCCGAGCCTTTATGCTAGGTCCATCGAGGATCATTCACCAATGCCAAGAGTGACTGAGGGACAGCCTTTTGCTGACAGTCCTGATCAAAAGATCCCGTGAATGCTGCTTGTAGCTCAAACATATCCCTTCTCACAATCTTGGCAGCTTTTGACAGGCAGATGGCTTCATCGTCATAGTTGTCTTCACATACCTTGTGTAGAGCAGGACCTATGTCCTCTTTGAATGCGAGAAGCACATCTCGACCTTCTTTGTGTGCACTCAGATCTGGGATGTGAGCAAGAATCCGATTTTTAAGCCTAGTGCTATGGGTGCGCGCATTTTGCTCTGTTCCTAGTTGTTCCAAACGTGCTGAATAGAGTTTGGCAAGATCAGCCAGTTTAAAGACCGTTTTCTTCCCATCGTCCTGTCTGGTTTCATTGATGTATGACAGCAGCTCAGCAAGACAAATGCCATGGCTGATCTTGGTATCATCATCATCATCGGCCTGTTCTTGGAGTGCTGCAGCTTTGTTGTACAGGGAGGCCAGACATGGTGCATGGTACTTAGCCTCCTGTGCGACCATGTCCCCAGCACTCAGCTTGGCAAGGAGTCGCTGGTCTTGCAGGTCCAATGCACATTGCCTCACACGGCTATCTAGGCGGAAGGTAGATGCTTCATGGAGTGGTTCTGTAGCGGATACTTTTTCGCAGAAAAAACAAATATTCTCTGATGGAACAACCTGTTGATGACTTTGGCGGGTATACTTTTTAGTTGTTGTACAATCTGGATCATAATCTGCTGCACCTGTCTTCCTCTTTTCTGCTCTTTGTAGCCTTGCAGCACGGAACTTTGAGAGACAATATTTGTGCCACTTGGCCTTGTTCACAACTACACCACCCCCCCTCGTCTAGGCATCGTAAATCTAATGGCATGGGCATATCTTTAAGCTCTTGGAAACGCACTATGTTTTCTGCCAAAGTTGAGTACCCATGGCCTGTACCAACATCATAGCGCTTGGATTCTGCTGGGCATTGCAAGGCTTCACTTGTGACTTTTTGGCAAAGCACACACTTGGTCCAATCAGTTTTTGGCGTCTCTTTGGATGGCCCCGCTTGTGCTGGATTATAAAGCTGATACGGTTTGGACATTGTCAACTGTTTCTACAACTACTGCCACCAGAATGATTCTAGCTAGAAGCCACCACCTCTACCTTTTACATGGATTACCTACAAGCACACAAACAGCGATTTGTGATGAATCAGCAGTATTATGTATCAACAGCATTATATATATATATAGTGTTATATATATATATATATATATATTGAAAGGCAACATTTCACACCTCAGCCACCTGAAATAGACAAGAACGATAACAAAACACAAGTATTTAACATTGTGTGAGGATTTTGGGTGGCCATTTTTAAAATGGCTGACAAGGCTGACACGGGAATATTTTTTGATGGCGCCAATACTGGATGTGTAGCCCAGGACATGTTCTATGGGTCTACCAAGTTTCATTCTTTTATGACAAAATGCACAATCGTTTCATATTTTTCACATATCCGCCTAACTATAACTAAAACTCGCTGACAGATAACATAACCCACTGGTGGAGTAACTAAAGCTCACTGGGAGATAACAAACCCCACTGGTGGAGTAATTAAAACTCGATTGCAGTTAACATAACCCACTGGTGGAGTAACTAAAACTCACTGGCAGATAACATAACGCACCGGAGTACGTTAACTAAAATTCACTGGCAGATAATATAATCTACTGGAGGAGTAACTAAAACTCGCTGACAGATATAACAATCCGTGGGTGGAGCAATGCAAATCTGCCGACAGGCAACATATTCTGAGTGATATCAATATCCGTTCTTTAAGCAACGGAATCCCCGCTGGAAGATTTTAGCCAACAGAAAGTACTTTTGCATAATGGTAAATTCTAATTTTTTTTTAATTTAGTTATTCACGGCTTTGGAGTTATTTGACGCATTGACCATAATCTACTTTAAGCGAATATATCGGAAAATGACAGTGCAAACACGTCTTAATCGAACAACAGGCTTAGGAATATCTGTCCTTATTGAGATGTTATATATTGTCTGAAACAATCTCTACGATAATTCATTAAGATGGCAGTAGGATGAATGCATTAAAACGTCCGTTCACCCTAACATGAATATAAGGTATCGCAGAAAAAAATCAATTGACCTAATATTTTGTTTAAATTTCACTCACATGTTCATCTCCTCACACCTGAAGAGATGCTCTGTTGCGTAGAGCGTTTAATAAGATTGGGTTGGATGAAATGTCTGTCCCGTTAAACCAATATTAAGTGTGCTGCCGAAACTTCAGCAGTTCTTAGCTCAGTACGACCAATAGAGGCACCAAATGAGATTGGATATCAATCTATACGTATTAATAATAGAACCAATCATATATATAGTTTGGGTCTGATGTAACGTGTACATTTTGAGTTGCCATACCTGACTTATTTCTTTCTCAGTGCAGAAGAATCGAATATCTTATAGATCTGGTTTATTACACTGCCAGCACTGAAATTTTAAAAAAAATATATCAGAAATGTGTTCATCTATTATATTCTAGCAAATTTGACGCCGAGGGGATTATGCTTATAATCTTCGTGAAGAATGGCAATTTATTTGTGAACGACGATCATGACGATCTGGTAAAATGCACTAATTAACAGATCAACAAAGAAGAAGAAGCATTATGTTCGCTTGTACATAATGTTTAAGTATGATAGCAAAATGGTATTATGCTATCGAGATATGAACGATTGAACTTATTTGACAACCTGTATTCACATGTATTACAATAGCAGTTAATAATACACAGATCGTCAACAACTGTTAGCAACAGCCGACGACAACACGTTTTGCACATAACGGTATGGCAATCTACACAAACAGACAAGCATTATAAGCCTATGAGTTGCTACATGTATTTAAGATGATAACAAAATGACATTATGCTCTCATGGTGTTAAAATCGAAGTGATTTGATCAACTACATTCATATGTTTTACATTGACGGTCAATAAAAAAAGTTTGCCGCCGATGACTATTTGTCCGACACACATCTGTTTACAAACCGAACTTAAACAAAGATGAGGTATGTTTGTTTGTTTGATTGGGGTTTACGCCGTACTTAAGGTTAGTTATCTCATATGACGACATGCGAGCAAAATGGGTGAAGAAAACCACCCTCCACACAACCGGCAGCAAACAATGACAAGATACAAGACGATTACAGGACATAAAGGGACGGCACAACAGCTTCTGGTTGCCCCTATCTCTGAGAGCAGCAGGAAAACGCGAAGCTCCCATCAACCACCCGCGATGATGTACGTACTTGGGATTAAAGCGACAAGAATATAATGAACACTGACCCAGAGGAGGAACATTAATTTTCCAACAGAGCAAAACAATTCACATTTTATGGTTTGCGTTAGTGTGGCTATTTACTGTTAGAGTACACCGCCGTCATATAAGTGAAATAGCCTCAAGTATACGGTGTTAAACACCAATCAATCAACCCGTTAACCAAATTTAACACACCATTGCTCTTTGTAGTCATAACTTGCCGTCTACAACGTTCGTATTTGAAATTGTAGTTATTGACGATATCTTGCTCTGGTTCTTAACTCTTTTGATATGTTTGTTACCGTTCTCTTAGTAACGTAGTGTTGTTTATTCCACTGTAAAAACATTTGTACCTCAACAATTAGAGTCTTCTACAAACCACATATAAGATTCAGGATCTCGGTAAACCCATACTAATAACACTCTGACTAACTGGTTTGTCCATCGTTTTCCATCCCTGGAATAAAAATAATGGTTAATACTAAATAGATTCATTGGTTTGGTACAAGATAAACCTAAATATAGTTCTTAGTACACACACCCGTAGTTTACAAGCAGAGTTACATTTCATCTGGCTTGGGATTTATACTTTGTTAAACTGGTTCAAATCTTTTGCTTGAAATTTGGGTTTTACAGCCGCTTCCTGTATATGGATTTCGCTGCCCTCCAATCACATGTTTTCATTTTCTCTTCATGTTAAGATCCATATTTAAAATTGTCGTGGATTCTAATCAACTGTGTAACATTTTAAATGGGGCGGTTATACATGTACGGATTTTTTAAAATCCCTTCTGTTTTCTACTGTATCAGGTTAGGTTTATGTTTCATTTGATGGTAGAAATTATTTGAAGCCGATGACATTGGTGTTAAGGGGACATCCAACCCTCGTCTCGGACAAGTCCGTTGACATGATATATATGAGTCACGGATGAAGATGCCGCCAAACTAATCCGGCTTTAGTCCTAATCAGGCGTATCAAACTAAACTAAACTACAATGCCAGCTACTTGTACCTGAACTCAACACTCTGAGGTTGCTGTCCGTTTATATTAGATAACAAAGACTATTTCGCAAAGTTTTAGCAACAACGTATCAGTCAACAATTACAAAGGGTATTTTCAAGGATGCTGTCACATTATGACAAACACTCTGCCCTTGAGGTTGGTTCCCGCCTGGAGGCTGACGCTCGCCTTTATTTCCGTTGGACCAGAATCTAACACTGTTCTTATTTTTGACGAATTACATACACATCATGCTACATTATTCGCTTTAGATCCAGTTGTGTTTCTCTGTTTGATTGGGATTTCAGCCGTACTTAAGGTTATTTCACTCAAATTACGGCGTTCGAGCCGAACAGGCGAAGGAAACCACCCCTGACGCCACTGGTAGCAAACAATGACAAGATACAAGACAGACACAGGACGCCACAACAGATCGGTTTCGTGGCTTCAAATTCAGAGTAAGTCCTCGTATCCATTTTGCTGAGCCCTGAATAGAGGTTTCCAAGCGTATTGGTCCTATTTCCTTTGGTTTAACCGGAGAGACAAAAGGGTTTCGCCTCGTCTTACTGTCTGACACTGGGACAAATTTCCGCATTTTTTGATCGTTGGATTTAACTCAAATTTTGAAAGTATTTTTGGAAAGTACTGGCCATTTTGACTTTTAAAATGGTAAAAATTTCATCTTTCCTCACTTTTTTTTGCAAAAAGATTCCGTGGATTGAACTGAAATTATGTGTGTGACAGATTCACAGATCAAGTTTGACAAAAGTTATATCCGGTTTGATTTAAAAACTTGAAAGGTCTTTCAGTTCGTCATGACGCATCTAAATAGTATGGCATTTTTGTTTCGCATAAGGTGCATTGCGATTTGTAGTAACACAGTGCGATTTGTAGTAACGATTCTAGGGGATTCCCCTGATTTGCAGCATTTTGATTGGTCCAGAACAAAATTCGATCAATCAAAACGCTGCAAATTAGGGGAAGCCCCAAGAATCATTACTACAAATCGCATCGTGAGAACGGGCCTTCAGACGTACTAACTGCCTTGTTGTATTGTCAATACCTTTACTTCGGTCAAGCCAAATGAAGACAATATTCGGACAATAAGGAACCTACCTTATTGCGTTAATCATTGACACAAAAGGTGTTATTCCTA
>JAUELC010108821.1:0-11712 GCA_031471745.1 Cryptochiton stelleri
TCTTAGAATAGGACAAAACAGAATAAGAACTTCAATTTCCGTTTGTCAGTTGTAAATATGTATATATGTGGTTAGCGACTGTCAATACCAAATGGTCTTTTCTAAAACTGAAATAACGATAAAAAGCCTAGGAGATTGTTTTTTTATCGATGTTACTTTACAAGGTGACCTTACACCTAATATGTAAACCTAAACAACAGAAACAGCAGAATATTATCCCACTATGACATCAAAATAGGTAACGACAATTGAGACTAAATCCGTTAAGCTGGGGAGAAGCCGATGGCTGACAGCAATGTAAATCTTCACCCCACATAACCCGGTTGTTCTCAGAGCTACTGTACCCTGACCACTAACAGAAGAAAGGTCAGCTTCTTTTAACACTGATGTGAACTGACAGCCAGAATAAACCGTGTCACTAAAATCATCCCGACCAAGTTTTTTTGCTAGAGATCAATATATTTCCATAATTGTACAAATAAATGCAATAACATAGTCTCAATTTGTCGATGAGGACGAGCGGGCAGTTGGAGGGAGCTTCGTGTTGCCCAATTGCTCTCAGAGCTAAAGGGTAACACGAGGCCGATCTGTTGTAGCGTCGTATTATGTCCTGTGGTTGTCTTGTATCTTGTCATTGTAGGTTACCAGTGGCGTCCGGGTGGTTTCCTGTGCGCCGTCATATGAGTGAAATAACCTTAAGCACGGCGTAAATCCCCAATCAATCAAACAAACAAACAATCGATGAGGATAATAAATTACCACCAAATTGATAGACAATTGACTGCAGCAATGTCTGTTTTAACACAAGTGAAGTAATTATTACCCGTGTATGTAGGTAAATTGGACACCCCTTAGAAATAATATTTAAAATCCATATCCAATACAAATTTAAACGTTGCAAGGTTTGGAGCACTTTAAACACACCTAGTCCTATTAAGTATAAATCAAGTCAGACCATCAACCACCACTTTACCATTTTTTTTTGTTTGTTTGGTATAAATGTAGATAGCAACGTCTGCGTGTCCCACGGGGATTTTAACCCAGAAGCTCTGGCTAGCAGCGTCAACAATGCGGTCAGTTGAAAAAAGACAAAGCGGGTCTTATATCGCAAATACCAAATTTGACATAAAATAAGTATACCCGATCATGCGCATTGCATACACATACTGTAGCGTGTCGTGACGGACACTAACTAATATCGAGATGATACGAAAAGACTACAAAATGGACTGTTAAATTGTATATGCAACATTGCTAAAACGCTCGTGTTATGTACAAGATCCGTACGTACGTAAACTTAAAGGTCATGTCAGAATATCATACATATTAATATTAATCTTTGAGAATATTATCTGCTTGGTCACATGAATGTTTATAGCAAAATAGGATCCATTTGAATAATTCATAAGATATGACGGAAAACAGTATACAGTTTAGGTGAATAAAACATCTTCTCTCATCACCCTGGTACTTCGATTACTCATTGGGAATATTATCCCATTACTCACATGAATTTAATAAGATTCATTATAACAATAAATCCGATATGACAGAATACAGTATATAATGAAAGTGAATAAAACATAATCTGTCCATGTTTGGAAGGAACACTAGAGCGGAATGTAATCTAAATAATTATATATTGAGTGAGTTTAGGATACTGGCCGACAGACGGCGACACCTAGTCTTTAATATTTAACGTCTAGAGTATGTTATATTTCAATTTTTGGGTAATAAGGTGTCTTACAACTACAATTAGATTTTAGGAAGGCAAGTTAAGAACATATGTAGTTAACCAATCGGTTCTTATCACGCGTTCTTATCACGGGTTCTAAACATCGGTTCTAAACATCGGATCTTAACATCGGTTCTTAACATCGGTTCTTAACATCTGTTCTTATCACGGGTTCTAAACATCGGTTCTAAGCATCGGTTCTTAACATCGGTTCTTAACATGGGTTCTCAACATCGGTTGTTAACATCGGAATTAAACACTACAACCTGTTGGATAAAACAGGACACTTACATAAAGACATAGTTTATACTATAAACTGAGAATATGGTATGATGGCTATAATCAACGAGACCGGTCTGTTATCTCCTCCACAGAGATTGAAGAACCTTAAACAGGACACTTACATAAAGACATTGCTTATACTATAAACTGGGAATATGGTCTGACGGCTATAATCAAAGAGACCGGTATGTTATCTCGTCCACAGAGATCGAAGAAACGTAAACAGCAAACCTACATAAAGACATTGCTTATACTGTAAACTAAGAATATGGTATGACGGCTATAACCAACAAAGCCGGTCTGTTATCTCCTCCACACAGATTGAAGAAACTTAATTTCTATGTATGATCTTTTTATCCCTTTAACATTACAATATCATCTTCTGTAAGACGTACCGGGTAATTAGATAATGAGCTAAGGATATGTTATCTTGCGTGAACAGAGCTAACCGACAAACAGAGTCCATGACCAAGCCAGCCACAAATCTGCTTAAAGGCTCTTGTAGAGATTAAGGTAGATATCACGTCCAGAGACAATACCTGTTACGGGTTTTCTTTGAAGTTAGGCTTTGGTAGTTTGTTTCATCTTACTGCAAATAACAAATGATAACAATGGACACAACCACACTATCTAGAGATTGAGATTATTTGTAAAAGATCGATATGATCTGGAACTATTAAATTAGTAACCATTTTTATGTGTGGTACAAACTCAGGTATTTTTACCTGAGTCATTTAGACTAAAATCTGTAAAAGCACAGATCTCACAGTTTAATGAAAGCTTAACGTTCTTCATTATAAGTTAGATAATGTTTTGCGAGGTTGTTTTTTACATTAAAGTAATTTTGACACGAGTGGCCCGCCATGTCGTTTTTGTTGGTATTGTTACCAAATATACACAAATGTATGTAGTGTCCATTGAATGGTTAAATAATTGTTTCAATCAGTCTCAATGGTTATCTAATACCAAGATTAAAATACGACAATAACATGCATTTCAAGGATGTAACAAAATAATACAACACCGTCAAAACGAAAGGCACATGCATAAACGAGATAATATATGCACGTTTTTTCGTGTTTGGATATAACACTATCTTAGTAAAAACATATTCCACTTTTGACCCACACTGTTCCCGGCCAGAAAACAAATTTTGAACTAGAATATGTTCTAACTAATAGAGTGTTATCCCAAAAAACGAAAATACTGTTAATGGTCACTTTGTAAACGACAGAAAAAATAATTTCAATACATACACGTTTTATATAGGTTGTATTTGTTTGTCTCTTTTGAACCTCATTTGTGTAAATCACGCCTTTCAAATTCTTTAATTTCATTGTAAAGGATATTCCATTTAGCTTAGTCGAAAGCAGAAAAACTTTTTGAAAAAATGTCTCTCAAATCCAAGAACAAACATTTTCATTATAGAAAGAAACGGAGCAGGAACAGCAACAGCCTGATCACAGTATTGTGTATATGTATTACCCGGAAAGAGTGTCGGTGAAATGAGTTATGTTCTGTAAGTTTTGTTTGTGGATTATGTAACTGTCATTATCTATAGACATGTAGGTGTAATAATGTCTCACCCAATCTTCCGACAGATCGTCAAGGGAACCAGTTGTGATGGCTTTCATGTAAATATTAACTATACAAAATAACCATTTCCTTTTATAGACTTTTACAATTGGATTTAATGAACATCTTAGAAAAGTGACAAACACAACAATGAATAACTTTCCGCCGTAATATCGACTCCCTGAGGCATAAATACAATACAGCCCTGGGCATTTTTACCTTGTTATGTTGCTTGGAAATAAGGAGTGGGTTCCTGTATTCAGTCACTAATTCATAGCCATTCTGTAGATAACAAAGCGAAATATAATATAATAGATCTCATGTTACTGGCCACATCTGCTATAGATCAAATTAATAGTGTGAACAACACATCATTAAAAGTAACCATATATATACTATTTGAGGTTAGTTTTGTGTTATGAATGCCAGCGAGAAACTTTACATATTGATCTTAGTGATAGTCGGTAATTCATCACTTGCTCATCTTTAACAGTGTGATTTGCATGGTTGTTGTACAAACAAGGTAGCATCTGTCATTATTTCGCACACGATTCCAATTCTCCTTCTTTTCGCTTGACATTAAACACAGGAATCTAAATAACGTCTTGTCCGAGAGCACGTAGTTGTTGAGGGAATATATTATGGAATTATTAAACCAGGAAGTTAAAGAAAATGTGTTGGTACATGACCGTAGAAAGTTGATATATCATCAAAATCGAGTTCCTTTTAGAGGATGACGAAAAAAAAATAAAAACCTTCCTCAGACAGATTGTCATGTCTGTAAGAGATAGTGTGTGCGTAGAACTAGGGATGGTTTGGGATCTTTTAGTTTCGGTACATTTACTTTTCAAGCGTTATGAAAGGTTCATGATTTTATATCCCTATTCTTTAAAACTTGGTTGTCCTTCTCTTTCTGTTTTATGTGGGTTTCTTTGGTGACAATTGCGTTGATATATTGTGTTGAAGATTCTAGGTACTCGTTGTAACGTCGGTCTTAAAAACCCAATTCCCAGTTTAAATGCATGCTTCTAATCGTATTTCTCTCGGTGAATGGTAAATCTACACAATAATTACAATTTCCAGCTTGTTACCGGGCGGCGTTGGGATAGTGTTCATACTAAATACAGTTTGGTAGGAATACGAAGCATTTGTTTAAAAACTAATCTTTGAGAGTCGTTGGCGATATTCTTATTTCGCATATTCTATTTGTGCTTGACAGAAAACAGACAAACGAAGTTCACACGTGTTGATCTGAACCCTTTCGCCATCGTAGCTTTAAGATGAAAAGATAAAGATTCCTCAATTCCGAGAACAAACATGTTAAATGTACAACACGAAGCAGGAAAGAGAAACGGACTGGATCACAACTTTGTTTGCATTTATTACCCAGGAAACTGTCTATGGAGTGATGACAACCAAGTGGGATATTTATAACAGAGTATTGTGTGTGGATAACGTAACTGTCACAACTTCTTTATCAACATAAAATCTTATTAACTTATCTTATCTTCTTAATTCATTAACATTATATCTTGATATCCATAAAACAAAGTCCACTGTTTCTGATGTGCCCCCACGTCTAAATGTCAATCAAACAAGTTATCATGTTCTGCAGACATGAAGATGTCATGTCTCATCCAGCCTGTTGATATTTTGTTTTACTAGCGTTACATGTCTAAGTTATTTCTAATAAGTATCAACAAATACAAACAATTTCATACCAGCAGTTACACAATACGATTATCAATCAAATTTTGTCACATATCGTTCTTTTAGCTTACATGCGATTTGATTTATTTCATATGTCAAAATGATTAAACAACTAAATATTCTTATTAACATTATCAAAAAAAAGCTTTTTAGTAAAAATATTATTGTATTTAACTCCTTATTACAGATATAGTAAATTGTGGTATTAACCACTGTGTGATAGTTACATGCTAATATAAAAACAATAACCTACTGGCCTTAATATAAAAACAATAACCTACTGGCCTGGACAATCTGATCTTGTTATGTGGGCTGAACAATGGTTTAATACACAAAAAGTATTTAGAACAATTCTGTACGTTACAAATCGAGATGTGTATGGCGATAGTTCGGTTGCCATTCTATCGTGACCTTAGATGATGATAGTGTTGGTCCTTTTAGTCGAAGGTCCTGGATTCATACTATGGTCCTTTTTTCCTCACTGGGTTCATGCGATATAATATAAAGATTAACGCACGATCAAATTTGTAAATTAAAAACGAAAACATCTCTTTTAAAAAATACAGATCAACTATATACTTAAGTCATTTGATGTTCAAAGCTACGTTAGTGGTGTGTTATGACTACCAGCAAAAACCTTTTCATAATACAGCTTAGTAACTAAGGTAAAGATAGGGCGTTTATCATTGCCTTATCTTAAGCTGTCTGGTTGGCCTTTTACAGAACAGAAAAGCTTCTAGCCACAGATGGTCATTCTCCTTTTGATATTTAATTAAAAAAAACAATTTAATTTGATGGACAGTGAGAAACGTTAAGAAAAGGGGCGAAGCTTTTCTCGAGCTTTCGGTCCGTAACTCTCCGTCCATCACATTTAAAAAATTAATAAATATCAATAAAGGAGAATGACCATCTGTCACTAAAACGGTTCGAATCAGATCAACACCGATCAGGCTAATTTTATATACGCTAAACAGAAACGTGTCTGAGTAGACAAACCTGTAAATAACACATTTCCATCTTTTAATGGTGAAACGAGGATGTGGTCGGATATATAGAGACCACATATTGGTTTGACATGATTAGATTTTAGGTAGATTGACTGAGTACAGTTTAATGATATTAAGTAGGATGGCAGTAGTACAGTGTCTGTTCAGTTGATCATACTGGACACTGATTAATCTTCAGGACTAGACCATATTAAATCGATTCAATAGTGTGTACCAGAACTAGTCAGCCATGTCAATTTCATAGCCTAACAAATCAGTCAAATATAACATGATAGGCCATTGTATTGTGTACAGAATATATCGATGTCTATGGGAGCTGGCCCCACGTCCAGTTGGGAAAACACAGTCGAGATCAGGATTCTTATGATCTTGTGAAAATTTTATAGGGTCAAAGAAATGGTTCACCGTTTATCCGAAAAAGGTAGCAGTGAAAACAATTTTGTCAGAACAAATCAGGTTACAATTACTATCGTCTTCGAGAGACAACCACTTGGAAGTCCTTATTTAAGTTCGAGCCAAGATGTATTGATGGGGTATATATTATCAGATGCAACGCCCCATTTATTTCAGATCAACGGCATTAAAGCAATTTTATGCAGAGCTTTTAAGAGTAGTGCCCTCTAGTGTACAGTATATGAAGTCTGAAAATCGCAACTCGCCTGATGAATCATGGGAAACCCTGTTTAACTAGTTATAACCTGTCTAGTTGACGAATGATTTTTTATTCTCAGTTTGTTCATGCATTTAACATATAAAAATAATACATGAAATGGGAAGCCCGTGAATCGCTTGCAACTCGATGGTTTTAATAGCGCCTATAGCCCCTTTTAGCTTTTAGTTTATTACCCAGGATTTACTATTTGATTCTGAAAAACAAATTGCGAAGAATGAATAAATATTACTCTAATGCGCAACCTACGTCACGTGAAACGTTAAAAGCTGGCCTAAAACCACAATGCCGTTGAACTGGTACAATAGACTTTGCACACTTCTGGCTAGTAAACTTCTGATATTATATCATCTGCAATAAACCGAAGTACAACATAATAGACGGTTTAACGGAGATAAGAAAATCATCAGTCAAAGCTATACATTCCCGACAAGCCCACACATTGTACCCTTTCTACTTGGTCACGGAATGGATGCTAACTTGTAGGTTAATTGTGTTTTGTTGTATCGATAAAGACACATGCACAGGTTTTAAACATCGGTGAAGTCAAACCGGTACTGTAGTCATCGGAGTGAGAGTCAACAACAAACAGTTGATCATAATTAACGGAAATTTTATGTTCTAGTCAAATATTTACAACTAAAAAAACTCACCATAACTGTCTGCTGTGAATCCACATTTGTATGACTTAACTGCTGAAACAACTCCCTTCCTTGAACAATGAAACTATTCTCTGTTCTGATTGGTTGACACATTTAAGGATTCGCCTAAATTGTTTTGAACCAGAAAGTTAATTCCATTTTCCTTTAAGCATTTTGTGTTCCCATCAAATTCAGTATGTTAAGTGTAGTAATAAATTGTTCTAAAAATAATAACTAGATACCCTTGCTACAAGAAATTCCCCTCACACAATTGTTTGTTTTTTTTCTCTGAATATCTATCCAGGAAGTATTTTACTATGTCACAATAATCGATAGTTCTTCAAAAAATATCTGGTTCATCAAAGATACAAAGACACGACTATCCTGATGTTAATTCGGACTTTGTAAAATTGTTTGAATATCAATACGACACTTCTGTTACTTAGGAAAATTGAATTCTTGTTTCAATGTCTCCTGAGGTAAGGATTTTAAAAAAAATGTTTGGCGTGGTGTGTGCTAGACTTGATCTCAAACAGACCAATCTCCATCATATTTATCCGTACGATATAAAGATATATGTAGGTATTACTGCTGAATAAGGTCTATTGGCCAGTCGTTTGACAAAAACCATTTGCCACATATTCTAGAGACCGATGTCAAAATATAAATTTAATTCAGTACTTGGAATCCGAAGCCTTGTAAGTTGCTTCATTGGGTAATAGTCCATGTTATAAAGACCACAACACAAGTCATATATGACGTTGAACTTTAATAAATATATGTTAACGTCTCGATCAAATCGGGGTAAAATGAAACAAAAATAATGATTAACATATCAATATAACTGTACATTCGTCTTTTAACCAGTCGAATCATGTACTAAGTAATTTAATTTCTTTTTTTCATCAGAACTAAAATCTCCACTCGACTGACCCGTGTCTAACTCAGATCAATATCAGGCGGCAAAAGCACCCTTTTGTATACAAATAAGACAGCATTTACAAGTTTATATTGATCGGGGAGTGACAAAGTCCCAAATGACTGACTGCTACTGACGCGTCCAATCCACAGAGACCAACACTCGATCACAGCGGTCTCAGGGGATTGACCGGGTGCCATTTCTTTACACAATCACAAATCTCATTCACTTTCTTTCCGCTTAACATAAACCTTTGAACCTGAGTAAATTCATGTCATTGTTGCCAGAGCTTAAGGGGTATTTACATGGTATTGTAAATCCAGGAAGTTAAACAAAATGTTTTTTATTTATAAATTTAGTCCATACACGTCCGCAGAATTTCTTACCGACAAAAACAGAGCCAATAACAATTACATTTTTCCGTCCTAATCAGTCGTGTGCGTCTCGTGAGATTTGGATGTTAAAATACGCATCATGGTGACAGGGATCGATCTCTAATGTCTCCACAATGGATTTACAGTAAATTACAGTTGACGAGTACCTTTTACTTTTAGAGAAAATTGAGGATAAAACAGTTACTGTCTGGTAAATCTTTATTAAAAAAATACGCGTTAATCCGAATGTCATTATTTGTCCATCAGTTTAACATGAGAAAAACCAAAATATGACGAACCTCCATTGTAGCAAAGAATTCTAATTCACATAGTTTGTTGAATTCCCCTGTAACATTTAACTTTAAAGGTAAAGCCTAGGAGATTGGGTATATATCGGTTTTACTTTACAAGGTGACCTTACACCTCACATGTTAACCTACATACAGACAACTGAAACAGCAGAATAGTATACCATTGTGACAGCAAAATAGGTAACGACCAAGGAGATTCAATCCGTTAAGATGGGGGCAATCTGATGACTGACAGCAATGTAAATCTTCATCTCCACATAACCCGGCCATTTCCAGAGTTACTGTGCCCAGACCGCCAACAGAAGAAAGGTCAACTTATTTTTTTTCTGATCCGTATCAGGACCGGGTCATTTTAGTTCACCGTTTATGGCGGTTTGCGTTAGCACGACACTTTTGGTCGCCCTGCAAGCTCAGTGTTGCGTAAAACTTGCCACAACGCAAACCAGCTCGAGCGTGTGACGTTACAATGGAAATGATACAGAACGAGGTCGTTTCTTTATGCCGTTTCGTAACTGTCCACATATAAAACCCATTAGATAAAACATCGCAAAAACAAACCTTTTTCCATAAAAAAAACTTTTCTCTCTCCCTCTTTAAATAACTGTATTCTCGCTCAAGGTAGGTAAACACACCTACTCACCATCAGGATGAGTAAATTGTCACGAGAAGTATTTACTTCTATTAATGCTCGTAGGACATCCCTTTTTCGTCTCCCTAAAAATGTTTTTGTGTGTATGTTGACCTACTTGGACTTCCTGTGTCCACTTTTTAAGATTCCGATTGTCGGAACTTTCTTGAGTTATTTATTACCCGGAGCAGCTCTATTCTAATATATTGTAGTCACATATAGATGGTATCTACCAATCATTTGCTTGAGCTGGTCACGAGACTATATCGATGAAGCGTATCGCTCTAGAGCCGATGTTCATCTCATGAATGTGGTTTATGAATTCAGGTTCACTTTCCGCTAAGCGAGAACAAATTCGTAACGGCAAAAAGTTTTTTTATCAGAACCCTTGATAACCAAACGTTAAAAACTGATGTAAATCTGGTTATAGGGCACCCGGAAATTTTCGTTTGATATAGACATTTAAAACAATGCATCTTGTTGTTTGTTTGGCTGTGAAAATAAATTCCAATCCTGGTAGAACAAAGCATATATGACATTGTTTATAATAACATGCAAAATTGAACTACTGTTTCAATTTGTTTAAATGTGAATTAGAGACTTCGTCATTTGGAAGAAAGGCACCAGGTCTGTGAGAGGGCTGTTATCCAGTGTTGGTCTCTGTAGGTTGAGCGCATCGGTGACACTCGTTCGTTTGCTGTCTTATTTTTACACCAAAAATTCTGTGTAATATTGGTCCGGATGTTCTTCTGAGTTATGCATTCTCCAGGCTAGAGCAGATCTGAGTTCTAAGGAAAAGCGATACCCTATAATTCATTTAGAAATTAAGTTTCGAAACCTAAAAAGAAAAGTTTTTTCTTATTAAATATTTAATGTTATTTTCTTGTTAATACTAAATCATTGGCAATGAGCACACATTTAATACCTTTTCACGAACAGTTATGCTCTTAACGCCAAACTATAGTCTATAAACGAAGAAAGTAATAGTGTTGTTTCGAAGTTTTTCGAAGGACATTCTCATGGAATAGCATCGACCGAAAATGCAAAACGCCGAATGGGCGTAGTAGGCAAATGAAAAATAATACCTTGTATACAGTGTCAAACAATTTGTAGACAGAATGGTGTGGAGAAACGAATTAGCAAACTATCAAACTTGTCAAAATCAAAACTATCGTGTCGAATTCTGTGTTATATACACGTTTGGTGTTTTTTCTTTTCTATTTAGCTGATTTAGGTGTGATATTTATGAATTTTGATCTGTGAGTTTTGTTTGTGGATAATGAAAGTGTCATTTTCTGTAGAAATGTAGGTGTAATGTTTTAACCAGCCTTCCCATCGATCGTCAAGGGAACCAGTTGTGAGAACTGACTGGTCAAAAAAAACTAGAACATTATCATTTCCTTTTACATATAGCCCGGGATCGTACCTTGTTTTACGTTGATTGGAAATACTCATTGGTTTTCTGTATTCAGTTTCTTATAAGTAACAATTCTGTATACCGGTATGTTAAAACGAAATAAAATACAGCTGTTTTAAGTTCCCCTTGTTTTACTGGCCCCATCTTTTACAGATTAACTTTATAGTGTTAACAACACATTTTATACCAAAACCAACCATATACATAATTTATTAATTGATGTTACTAGAGGCGTTAGTTTTGTGTTATGAATGCCAGCAACAATCTTTTGATAATAAATCTTATTAAGTTTGGAAAAGTAGTGAATTCATCCCTGGTTGTGTAGTTTGCCTGGTTACAGTGCATGAAGGATTCCATCTTACAAGTGTTATACAAGGATGTGGTCTGACACTATAGAGACTATATACTCGTTTGACATGATTAGATTTCATGTAGAATGATAG
>JAUELC010108932.1:0-11710 GCA_031471745.1 Cryptochiton stelleri
TTTTAAAGAAGTCTTGCAAATGTTCTGAATACGTAAAGGAGTTGTAGAAAAGGAAGCAGACAGCCATCCTTTACTGGCTCATAATGGGTCAGTTGTTCGTCTTTCACGCTAATGTTGACCACTGGTCAAATGTATTAGAATTAGTATTAAAACCTGACCAGTGGGAATAAATGACGTCCTATTTCCCCTACAAAACACATTGCTTGATTACGCGTGTTGCTTTGCATGATAGATAACATGTTATACTGTATATCTTTAGCCACAACTCAGATAATACAAATTAAAACTACTTATTAACTTCAAAGAATCTCCTTGTCCATGATTGCTTTCAGAGACTACCATCTTCAGGGTTATTCACTTAACCATATTAAATAAATACTAAGACCGATATATACATATAGTTTCTGCATTTACGAAAGTTAAGGTTTACAGGAATTTGAATAAATTCTGCAAAATATTGGTTAGTCATTGTGTATATAGAGGATATCGCACAGTGATGATTGAATACCATTTATATTGCCTGAGTGCATGTTGGACGTCACAACCCAGGAGACGAGAATAGTTGAGTGGGTTATCACTTCCAACATGCACGAGAGGAATTATGGTATCCAATCTACACTGTGCTATATTCTTTTTATTATTTATATCAGTCATAATTTAACAGAATTAAGAAATCGCAACTTGTCCCTTTCAGCATCCCTGTGATCAGGACATGTTAGAATGTAAAAATTAACTCCATATAAACTTATTACACCTTTATACACTCTTAAAAAGGTTATTTAGCTAAACCACGATTGCAAAATGACTTGATTGTTTCACAAATAAATTATATAATAATTCCCATATAAGTATTGGTTATATTAAGTAATACATATATGAAAATTATTATATAATTTATTTGAATTAATACCTGATCAGTGGGAATAAATGACGTACTATTCCCCCCACAAAACACATTGCTTTGCATGATAGATAACATGTTTAGTTTTATATGTATAACGTAACGGTTGGTTTAAGGCAAAAGTTTACCAATTTCAAGCCTTTGTCGAAAAATATAACCTCTTCGATTTCAAACCGTGCGATTTTCCTTAACCTGCAACTTGACTTATCACTGGGACTATATCATGTCGTGTGAAGTTACAGCTTGTGCTTCGTTGTGTTGAAATGACAACGACAGAACCATTTTGCCACAATGCATATGCAGACGACACTTACAAAAGAAGTTCCGGTTGGGTCATTGTGTGGGTGGAAGTCCAAGGCCGTCAGCGATGTTCTATTAAAATAAAATAAATGTTTTTTTTTACTACAGTGAAATATCACTTTTATGAGTGAAGGAAATCCTGGTATTTCACCTATATAAAAATAATAAAATACATTTTGACATGTTTTGAAGGTTTACATTTAGTTTAGTCTACACAAGAATACCATATAATATTACTCGCTTTAATTTGATCTACCAGATTGTTTTTACCGAGTCATCCGTAAAGTCTCTCCAAGCAAATGAAGCAACTGATATGTTATGTCATCGTTGATAGGTACTCAGGTCTGTAGTATAATTTCAAAGAGTCTGGAAATAATATTATAATCGAATAGCAGTGGTTGTCTGCACGCAGTGGAGTTCAAATTACTGCAATGGGAAACGTCAGATCGATGTGCTAAACTTAGATCACGCATGCCCATACCAGTAGCCTACGGCACACGGAATACACAGAATAGACGAGTGGATGTTGAGTACTCGATATGGTACCTGAGACGAATGTGATATCAAATTAAAATCTACTTCAGACAGTTCAAAAGCGAGTTCTCTTTTACTGCCTCACGCGCCATACATTACACAATACCATTGCGTGTGTAGATCTAATTCAGCTAATAATCAAATCCCCAAATGATCACTAATGAGTGATCCTTAATCGGTTGATGGAGATATTTGGGATCCTTGTTAAATGGTAGGATGACATCACAGTTGGCAAGAAACGTATTTGTTGATTGATATTCTGATGCCAGTAGAGTTGATCAACCATTAACCGAGTAGAATATCTCTCTAATTACTAGTGACAAGATAAAGCTGCCACGATAAAGCAGAGAGACCTGTAATAATGCATAGTAACAAGTGTCCAAAAAACAAAATGGAAATCATGATTGACGAGACATTTCCATCATCGGGACATGTTGTGTGTACAGTGTCTTTAGACTTTGATTTTCTGATTACTACATAAACATGTGAGAAACCGAGCATTGGAAAAAATGTACAGATAAAACATTAAATGAAAACAGACTACTCTATGTGAATTGATGAAAAACTATCTTCAAGGCAATTATGAAACGGAGTGTACGTTATTACTAATTAACAGATAACTATGTTGAGTAAGTTCAACAGAATATTATCCGCTAAAACCGTGTAGACCATGACGGAGTGGTAATTATTAAAAACCAATGTCAATTAGGCCAATCAACTGTTTCCACACCGCATGCTTACAGATATAAAATGGAGAAACACAAAAGGTATGTACTCTACCGACAGGATGATTTCACAAGAGATGCAATTTACCAAGCATAAGTGCTTTATGCATCTCAACAAGTACTCGCAAACTATGGCCCGTGTAGCATTCTGTCTACACCACCAATCTGTGAAAATGTGAAACGTATTGAACATATGGCTTCCGCTATGGATTATTCATCCGTATAGAGGTCAGCTGTTGTGATTTTAATGAATGTCTGTGAAGGTTTATATGTCGTGTGAACAGTAGAGTATACAGACACTTGCTGGTCTACAGACTTCAATCTGCAGACTTTTATTTGTCGTGTGACACGGAATCACGCTGAGAGCTAACTATGTCAAAACACCGTCATTGATTGAACTGATCGGTGCCTTTTAAAAGTGCCGTTCACCATCATACATACCACCAGATAAAACTATGTTAAGTACCACGATGAGAGATAGATTAGATTATATTGTTAGGTAGACATGTTTATTCTGCTCTATCAACAGCAACAAAAAAATTACGATTTCTCTGGTCTGTGTAATTTCAACAGAGGTTTGTTTTTATTATGGACATGTGTTAACACTCTCCTAGGTAGAACAGTTTCTGGATCAGAAAATGTTGCAGGCTAAGACCGTACGAGACTCGAACCGACGACCTTCAGAGTCAGGCACCAAATCTCCAGCGGTAAATACCGACCACCTAAACCACCCAGTCAACTGGCATTCTACAAGGAGAAGTTCGGTTGCCTGAGAATTACACGAATCTCGAGATTCTTGTTTAAAGAGACTATCTTTGACAGTATGCTCCACCATATCCTAGAACCAATACACTGAATAGTCTGTGTTTGCTTAATGCGAACCAGAGTCTAGTCCTGCAAACAATTTCAATCTTCGCGATGGTCTAAAAACTACGGAAGCCTGTTAGTGCAAGGAAGAAATAAAATAACAAAGGTTACTTTTTAATAATGAGATACTAACTGGCTTTAAAGTCACATACGCACCCAAAATCAGATATATTTGCGTTGTCACAGAATGACATGAATCATAGATATTTTTCTGAAGTAGTAAAAGTTAGAAGCTTTCTGATAATTCAAACCCCAGATTGGTACGTTAAGTGAAAGTTTAATAATAACAGAAAAACCTTTAAACTGAAAATTCTGTCGGAATATTTAAATGAGGAGAAAATAGGAAGTAATTAAATTTGTCTACATGTTTAGAAATAATATGTTTTCAGCCAAGGGACGTTATGTTGGCTAATAAATATGAAATTATTTTTTGTGTCAATTTACTGTCAATTCTGGGACACACTTTGAAATACCGACGTAATTCCAAGTCAACGGTTGTTAGCCCCGGTCCCACAATATTCAAAAGGTTGACTCGTTAAATATGTAGGTCATTCGCTGCGGTGGGATCAAAGGCCATGTTGATACATATGAGGAAAGATGGCCGGTACTCTTTTCGTTGAATTCGAATTAGGCAGGATTTGCTCTGGCTCGTAAACGACGTACCCATTGAATATTTTTTATGTCAACATAACTGTTTTAATTTTTGAATAACCTTCAAACCTTTTATTTTAACAAAACTTGTTAAAATCAAGGCAATCAGAATTTGTTGAAAAACACTAATTTTGGGTGCGTATGTGACTTTAACGAGTACTAAATTCTTTATAGCGAGATACTACCTCGTCATAGCGAGTTATTCATATATACATTATTCTCCGTGGCACCAATAAGCTTCCGTACAAACCGAGTTAGGAATTTATCATTTTCGTCCACATGCTAAACATCGCAATTCCTAAAGCCTCGTAGCTATTTTTTAATTTAATTTTATTTTATACCGTATATCTGATATTCTTGAGGGAGATATTACAAAAAAAACTGGTTCTCTAGCCATTGTATGACTATAGGAAAATATGCGATGTCATCATGAGTCAATCAATATTTTACAAACATTAAAAAAAAAATTGATTTGTTCATTTTCAAAGCATGTTATACATTTTTAAAATAATCGGATTTCATAATTTTTTAATCGATGTTTGTTATCAATTGCAGCACGACCTCTTTGAAGATGATAAGACAGCTATTAAATTATTCATCAAGGGTTTAAAAACAAAATCTACAATACTTAAACCTCGTAGATTTAGACGTTATATATGGAACTACAAAAAAGCTGACTGGAATCTTCTGCGAAACATATTATGTAATGTTGAATGGGATCAATGTATGGAAGATTCCAACAGTATTGACGAGATGTGTTCGTTTGTATGTAGTTGCATTATGGAGGCGGCTACAAAAGTTATACCGAATTACCATGTGACAATCAATCCAGCTGATAAATCATGGATACCTAAAGACATAAAAGTACAAATAAAGATTCGAGACAGCCTATTTAAACGTTCCAGAAGGTTCAAAATTGACAGCAATGTACAGAACTCTAAAACTCAGCTTGACTACGTCAATACGATAATAAGACAGGCGAAACACACTCACGACGAGACGATTGCGAAGCAAATATCAGACAGTAATGTCGACAAAAAATTCTAGTGGATACTTTGCAAAACATACCTTAATACTTCGAATGCAAATTGTAATCAAATCCCCACTTTAAATAGTAATTCGGGAGAATTTGTATACGACACCGGAAAATTGCAAATGTCGCGCCAATATTCAAATCAGGTGATCCTGAAAGTGTAACTATCGTTCTATTTCTCTTTTCAATTGCTTGAGTAAAGTATATGAACGTATTATGTTTAAATGTGTTTTTGATTTCATATGCAATGATATATCACCCTATCAGTATGTTTTTTTACCTGGCAAGTCCACAATTTTACAACTACACTTGATTTTTACTTTTATTTAGTTAAGGCCCTTGATGAAGGAAAGGATGTTTTATTCCTCTTTTTTGACATTTCTAAAGCTTTTGGTCGTGTGTGGCAGAATGGCTTACTAGCTAAAATTCGCAATATAGGTATAGATAGAAACCTCTTAAGCAGTTATCTCCAAAATCGCAAACAAAGAGTTGTGCTTAACGGGTTGAGAACGAATTTAATTGGAGTATCAGCCGGGGTACCCCAAGGCTTTGTCTTGGGGTCACTCCTCTATATCATTTACATTAATGATCTTCCCAGCACCAGCGGGTGGTTGTTATGATGAATAATGAAAAAATAATGTTGTTTAGAAAAAAAGGGTTTAAATAGGCTCTCTGACATATCACAGAAACCCCTACATATGCTTAAGTGTTATTATTAATATAAACAATGTTATATTGCAAGGGTGGGCGGTAGGAGGGAGCTTCCTGTTGCTCGGGTGCTCTCAAAGCTTAGGGGCAACACCGGTCGTCACTCATACCCGTAGCTTTGGTTTTACGATGAAGATATCCCAATCTAAATCTAACAGAAAATTCTCGAATACAGTTTCGCATGAGGGCAACACGAAGCCGGTCTGTTTTGTGACTTCTAGCACTGTACATTTACACGATTTGTCATATGGCACCATGTACTATGCCCTGCTTCTTGTCTTGTATCTTGCAATGTTTGTTGCCATGCAGTGGCGGCGAGAGTGGTTTCATTTATGCATTGAGCTGGCGCGACGTCATGTGAGTGAAATAACTTTAAGTACGGCCTAAAACCCCAATCAAACAAGCAAGCAAATATATTGCAAGGCATGGTGGAAAGATAATAGTGTGTCAATATTTATAGAGCAAAGCGATGTACACGTTTCCTTGGTTACTTCTTATTTCGGTTTAGTAAACCAAATATTGCGTGACGGTCTTAAACAATGAGATGTTTTTCACACGTTCCTTTAATACTCAAGCATGTTTTATATGTAAACAAAGAATAGATTATACCGTACAAATCAATACTGACAACAGCTGTAAGCAATCTTCAGGCAAAGGATCGATTTCTGAAGTATTTGACTTAATCCATGTTTAATTCAGACGTAAGATGTATTTATGTAATCATTTCATTTGTGAAGCTGGGCATATTTGTATTTTATTTACAATGCGCTATTGACTGAAGGCGTGAGACACGATGGGAAGTTGTACGCACATAGGTGCGATTTTTGTTCGCCGCGACATTCGCAGGTCGATTTTACCTTCGAAAGGCGGTGACACTTGATCAGTATTTTTTTATGCGACGTTTTATCAAATAAGCGCTTGTCCATTTTGTATTAAAATTATGTGACGAATATATTAGCTTTTATTTAGAACCATGGCGACGGGGTAAGAAAATCTTCATCTATACGTTTGAAAATATCTATCATATACGATAGCTGTACATTTTTATAGAAATCGCCTCAACAGCTTTTAACACACAAAACGAAATTTGCACCTATGCCCCTGCTTGTGGAGAAGCTTAGTATCGTTCGTCACCTCTTCGCAGAAGGACCAAATGACACAATTTAATGCAACTAACGTATTTTTAAACCCACATTGAACAACGTCTTGTAAATTATCTAGTAGCATGTCCAGAGGAAGCCGTGAGTAATTGTCGGGAACAAAATAGAATGTTGACTTTACGCTATGGATACTACGGATTAAATTCATGGCAAAAACCGACTGAAATGTACACGGTTTAGCTTGACAAATAACGCGTAAGGTGAAATAATCTGCCAGTTTAGAATGTTGGAAAGCGATAAACGAGAAACTGTCTTCTAAAACCGATTCAACTGGCCACTAAACACTCGGCTGAAATGTATAAAAGTTAGTTGTTCAAATCCTGTTGGCAACAGATGGTGGCTTATTTCTAAGAAAAGCCGCGCTCTTTAGATAATTAATATAAAACAGTTGTAGTGTTGATTTATAAATAACTGAATTTCTTAACTAACATTACTAGCTTGATTAAAAAAGAATTACTGATCAACAGTAAATTGTTCGGCATCGAATAATCTTTTAATTTAATACCACATTAAACAATCGCTTCCTGTTGATTAAACCTCAGAAAGTAACAACAGCTTTCTAAAACAATACACACTTCCATTGTTTTATTACATTAAAAAATTATGATGTTGATATTACATTATGAATATTAATATTCACAGCGACCTTTCACTTTGAAGACGTCAGCCAATTCTAATACAAATACAAATTTAATCAGTTCTTTTCACTCACATCGACACAAATTTACCACTTAAAAAACACAAACCCGGATTAAACACAAATAGTGGATCAATCTTCGAATATTTTTCAAATTATATGTATTCACTGACTGGTTGAAGCGCACTCAATGCATCTCTTCATACAAAACAGTTTGAAATGATAGATAAAAACGTATTGACTTAAAATACTGATATGTCGTTGGTATTTAGAAATAAAACGTCCTGTAAAACGATCTTTCTCTATATTTTTCACAAAAGAGTACAAATGTACTGTATCTGTAGATGTTAAACTTATCTCTATTGACTGTGTGACACAGTTAGAAACATTGGGAAGAATGTGTGAGAGATGGATACATTTTACAGACCAAAGCCTTGACACAAAACAAGGGACGAAAAGTTAGTGTTAAGTAAACATAATAACACGACAATTTATCGATCTGTAAATCGTTCTTTTATTTAGCGGTAAAATTTGAACGAGATTGTTTTTGGTTATTAAACTAAAAGCACAGATGCTTTTATGCGAATAAATCAACGTTTTTGTACATACCGGTACAACAAAGCAGTACAGACACTCCAAATAGGAGCATAATTGTAATTTAAGATTAACTGTTAGCTGAAATGTTTATCTGAAACCCAATATGCGTGAAGGACTCGGACGCCTCAAGTTCATTTAGTGCAACTATAAGAGAGATTGTACTTTAACCCGATATCAGCACGGTGATTTGTGACTACACAAGCCAACAAGAATAGTTGATACATATTCATATCGATATTTATTCGGACTATATTCACATCAAAGCCAATTTATTTTCATCCCATGTGTAATTTCTTTCCTGCGTCCAGCTCTTTGTTCTCAGAAGTTTCAATAAACCGGGACAGGTTCTCGCCAGACCGCAGCTAATCCGTTTCAGTTGATAAAGAGATTGATAAAAGAGTACACATTAAGTTCTTCGTTTGCTGTCAACTTGATATTAACATAAATAAAGTATCTGTGAATTCGTTAAGCTATTCTCTTTTGGCTGTGTGACACAGATATATCCCTTTGCAATAATGTGTGATAGATGGTGTCCATTTTACAGACCACTAATACATTGATCAAAGCAAAGACGTCCCTCTCCCCACCCTGCATCCTCCTAATTCGTGGTAAGAATATAGGATCACAACCGAAACCAGATGATAATGGTGAAACCGTAAAAATTATCCACGTTTACCTCAATTATAAGACGCTGATACGGCATCAATTACAAAAGTTTAAAAACAAACGATGTATGACATTACACGGAAAATCTAGTTTAAAGCTCTAAATGTAGTCCGGACTTCGAAGCTTATAAGTTAAACTCGCCAAAGCAAATATATGTTACCAGCTATCAGCAGCTAATTTGTTCTCAGTATATAATAACTTTACACTCAGCGTCGCCAGAAAGGCTGCCTTTAATTTGCTAACAGCAATGGTAGGTAAAACAGGGGAAGAATGTTGTTTGCATTAACAAGGATTGATTAGGTATGGAATCTTGCCGGACAAATCTTGTCTGATATATATTATCTTAACTTAATCACGTATTTTGTATCAATTCCTCAGGAAATGGGCCTTTGCTGCTCGTTCTTTACATTTGCAGTAGATATAAAATTAGCTTTTCATGCCGAAATATAGTGTTTACTAGTTAGGAGCCAAGCTAACTGTCAGATGCTACAAGGCCTATGTTCTTTCGTGAGAGTTCATCTTCCAGACAGTCTTGTTTATCGATGGCAGCCACAAAACACATTGCTTGATTACGTGTGTTGCTTTGCATGATAGACACCTTTTTCATTTTTTAATGTATAACGTAACGGTTGGTTTACGGTAGAAGTTTACCATTTTTAATCCTTCCTCTAAAAATATAACCTCTTCGACCTCAAACCGTGGAGACATTTATTATACTATATATGGTTATATGGAAACGTTATTTCATTTCAATGATGTCATTGCGAAATTCTCTTACCAGCTCAGCTTTTAAACAAATCTATTTTCACGGGAAGTTATGGAAACTACAAATTGTGCCCAGATATTTAAATGAGGATATAGGCCGATCTACGTTCCATTCGAATAATTTCCTCGGTCTCGTACACGCCATGTACTGATTGGATTTTTATTTTTCTATTTCAACGGCACTGAATTTTTTGTACAAATTTTAATACCCAGTTTAATAGTGACAATCAGAATTTGTAGATAAAACGTCATGTAGATGTCCGTCTAACTTTAATAGTAATACACTAATGTAATAATACATCAAGTATATTTAACTGAAGCATTGTTTACGTCATATTAGAAAACGAGGCACAAGTCGAGAGAGCCAAAAGGTACAAACGCTGCAGAGTCTACATACCGGTATTTGAGATTTCTTGCCAAATATGACCTGACACATCAATGCGAAAAAGTGTAATTTCATTGTTAAAATAATACAAATATTTAGAAAAATCTAGAAAGATTCAAGATGACGACGATTTAACATGGTTAGACTGTTTATCTTAGTTAATAGGGTATTACATTTATTTGGCTCCATGCCAACATTTGACATTTTTCCAGGAAAGCCTTTCCAAGTAAACGTTGTAAGATAATATGTTAATGGCATTTTGACATAGAAGATAGCTAATTCGACAAGCTTATCACTACACATTATACTGCCACTGGTCACTGGTCCAACCCCAACCACATTAATATACTCGCTAACTGTCAGATATACACACTGAATACAGTGACATGGAAAGAAGTAATGACGCATGAACGTTTAAAAGTTCATTCAGTGCAACTCTAAACCTTGAACGTTATCTCAACTCAAATACCAGCTTGTTTGGTTTTTTAGGTAGTTTAGAAAGTTACTATGAGCACTAATTTGTTATTTTAGGATAAGTGTGTATTTACACCGGCATTTAGTGCCTGACTCTGAGGGTTGTGGGTTCGAGTCCCATGTTGGTCTCACCCTGCAAAAAAATAATCTGAACTAGAATCTGTTCTAACCAGTTTCTTCGTGAAAGGCACAAGACGGCCAAACACATGTAAGAGTTAATCCTAATATTTAAAAAAAAATCTATTCACATGAACGCCAATTTACCGTATAGGAGGAGAAAACAAAAAAGCAAAATAATAAACCAATTATAGACCATATTAAGTTGTAAACAAAACCACTTTTCATTTTTTTGTGCGATTCTTTGCTTTCCACTGAAATACATTTAAACGGTGATACTGTAAGTAAAATGTATGGTGGAATTATGTTGCCATATTGGGTTACGTGATGTCACTGAACATCATAGACTTAAATATATATCAAAATGTCGTGCAACAGTTGTTTTTAACTTTACATAATAATTTTGTACTATTTCTGTTTGTCAGTCTTGAATTTGGAGTCATTCGGGATATTGTTATCTGCAAGAAATAATGAAATAAAATATGGCATAAAAAGTCCACACTTACAGTATCTCAGATTAGGTGGCATTCAGTGGTATAGTAAGAATCATAACAAATAATTAAAAACATTTTTGTGAACAACTTGATACTGTCTATAATTTGAATACGACTTTATTTTTTTGTTTTCTTACTTTTTAAGAGGCATTAAGAAATTACAACTTCTGGTTTATTATCGGTGCAACGTGTCAGAGCTCTATTCTTACATCATTTTTAATCATATGCATCTTCTGACAATTTCTGACAGGCATATCTTGGCGATTTGGTGCCTGAGTCTGAACTAGAATCTGCTCTAGCCAGTTTCTTCATGCAACGCACTAGACAGCCAAACAAATGTAAATCCAAGTATTTTTAAAAAAGCGTTTGCAAGTCTATTCACATAAAAGTCAATTTACATTAAGCGCGTATGCAATTTTTCTCACCTGTCTTTTAATAGCAACCAGCTGAATTTCCCAGGGTTCCCATGTAAAGACGGCTTCTCCACACACCCCAGGTAACTCATTTCATTCGTCTATATAAATACAAACTATGATTGCTCATTCTTGTATCAATAACATTTTTTAAAAAATGTACTGTTTATTATCTGAAAGATGTGCCGGAGGTAATAAACAAACAGGGATAAAATGTAAATAGCGAAGCACTTCTCAAATATTGATTTTGTTACGTTTATCTGGATTCATAAACTGACTACCA
>JAUELC010109042.1:0-11708 GCA_031471745.1 Cryptochiton stelleri
TTGTCGACTACCTCACGGATGCTGACATATGAAACCTGTACTTTACTCATATATTCAACCAGTTACGCGGAATAACTCAAATGAAGTTTAAGATTCAAAGTTTCCAACTACAATTATTGCCAGTCTTTTTATTCTGTGATTATTTCAATATGTCTTAACCCAGTGCCGTTCCTGTCACAGAGAATCTGTTCCGCCGAATACCCTATGCACACACTGACAATTTATTTTATTGCCCATTTATTTACCATAACGTGATACATTCGTTTTATTCTCCCGTTTTATGTGTTTTCGGAATGTTGTATCGTATTTCCTCCTCGGTTATTTTAAGTGCAGTAATTTAACGTATGGTCGTTAAACATTCCACCAAAGATTGGTATTTATGTGTATTCATCATAGTAACGGACACAGTGTGACAGTGATAGTTTGAATTGCCACTTTGACTTCAAAGGTTTGAGGTTTCATTGCTTCTTTGACGGTATGATTTGTGGACTCGCATTGCACATAAATTGTTTCCTTGAAGATGATTAAAGATTAGAAGATAACAACCAGACGTATCACTCAGCCGTATGCATTTTATTTATTGGTGCATGGTCGTTAATTTACCTTCACTGGAACGGTTTTCAGCTGAGTGATTCAAAATAAAAAGCATTGTGAATCAGTCTTACATGCTTACCATGATCAATACTAGCTTAGATCAGAATGACTTAGTTTTGTCTGTTAATATAGGTTCGTATAAAATATTACTCGATTTGCTCGTGGATTATTTGGTCCTGTGTAATACAAACCACAAAGCATTTGAGTTTGCTCGGCAGGACTAAATGCTAGTTACATTTTAGCACGCATGTAATCTAATGACACGATGATCTTGTGTCATATCAATATGACAAAATCCGCTATAGAATCTCGACTATCCCGGGATTGATGTCTAAATACTGTTTGTGCCCGTTTGACACTTCATTGAAATATAACAGCTCGATGGCCCTGATGTCCTTGGTCAGAACGGAGTGTCCATTGCCATCATAAACACATCATCACTCAACTCGTGTTCTTTATTGATGTATATAAAAGTCATTTATTATCATCTTTCAAGCCTGGCTTTCCAATTCAGTAAATAACAATCTTTGGATCTCGCTCAGTTGGTAATCGCTCTCTATGCAATTTGCCTCCAAGGATATACTTTGGAAAATGACTAGAATTCGGGTAGATTAAGGTGCGCCTTCGACAGTTTGATAACCACTAAGTCCATTTACGAACCCCTTGGCATAATATGTTGACATTATCATGCCAAATTATTTGACCAAGAGTCTAAGTTGGTGTTTTAGTAAGGAAGAAAAAAACGGTGTAGTCATCCAGGTCAAACCACCCTGAGATCACCGAATCTAGCGATGACTAATCGCTTAGTGTAGGACACGAGGATTTTATTTTTATAAAGGGATGACAGAAATACGTAGATAACAGCGGAATGAAAATCGGACTATTACTAATTGGTTTCGTGTTGTGGTCGAGTTGTGTTAGAAAAAAAATCTCGGCACGTTGCTTTGTGTTGTAAACTTACCCCTACAAATATCACCAAATGTGGGCAATTTTTGTATGGATAATCAAATGCTGTATATTACAGTTACTTAATAACACCCACGGTAAAGGCCAACGCCAGAGCGCCTTAAATTTCGTGTTCCACCATGAACGCTGAACTATGTCGACTACCTCACTGATGCTGACATATAAAACATGTACTTTACTCATATATGTAACTATGTACGCGGAATAATTGCTATGAAGTTAAGGATTCAAAGTTTCCAACTGCAATTATTACCAGTCTTTTTATTCTGTGATTAACCTAACGCGGAACTGGTTTTTACTCCACAGCTTTACACAACGCATTATTTGGTTGCAAACTGCTTTTGTATTGATCAACAGAATACCCTATGCACACACTGACTATTTATTTTATTTCCCATTTATTTACCATAACGGTATACATTCATTTCATTCACCATTTCGATGTGTTTTCGGAATGTTGTATCGTATTTCCTCCTCGGTTAGTTTAAGTGCAGTAATTTAACGTATGGTCGTTAAACATCCCACCAAAGATTGGTAATAATGTGTATTCATCATAGTAACGGACACAGTGTGACAGTGATAGTTTGAATGGCCACTTTGACTTCAAAGGTTTAAGGTTTCATTGCTTCTTTGACGGTGTGATTTCTGGGCTCACATTGCACATAAATTGTTTCCTTGAAGATGATTAAAGATTAGAAGACAACAATCAGACGTATCACCCAGCCTTCTGTATTGTATTTATTGGTGGTCGTTGATTTACCGTCACAGGAACGGTTTTCAGCTGAGTGGCTCGAAATAAAAAGCATTTTGAGTCTGTCAATCTAAATTAAATGCGCCTTCGCTAACTGTATCCATCTCAAAGCCGTATCAGATCAGAAAGACACTCCAGACAAATCTGCTTGATAGGATAAAATCCAATATGTCTTCCAATTTCTACCCCTAAAAGAGATACACATTCCTACACGTCAAAAAGACGCACAAAATGAGTGTAGATTTTCAAAACATATGCAATAAATTATTATAAAGTACTATAAATGACCCGCCTTTCTCATTGATTAAGATTTGCCAATTATTTTCAGATCAGTGCAATTGAGGACAATATTATTATTGCTATTTCAACGGTATTGAAAGCCTTAAAATGACTCATAAGCTAGTCCTTAATATCCTTTATTGCAGATTCTTCGTTGCAATTAATGTGCGCTATAACAATGACTTGAAACATTACCTAACGGGATATCTTCCCAGGACTTAGTCTTACTGTTTAAGGCCATTATACCTGAACTTAAACCAGAGTAGATTAACGTGTAACCCAACAGCCACACGACGTGCCAATGTACAGTGTGTTTCAATTTAGAGAGTAATCAGACGACAGGACAATTGTTTTATCTCTTTAAAACAATGTTACGCACTGAGCAGGATATCATCAGTGAGCATTTGTTATCTAACATTCAGATAGTGAGGTCAGCAACTTGGATACAAATAATTTACGTAAACCGTAATGCACTTTAGATAATATATTGTGAAAAATTAGTAGTGGCCTGACTTGATTGACACAACTGAAGTAGTACCACTATAACAACACATTTGACAAGTATCACCGGAGTATTGCAACAATTTTATCTACCTTTCTTCTCGTGAAAAACGTTATTTTTGCGTTTAAGGTAATTCTGGGCTGTAACATTGAGCTCGTTTAGTGTCAAGTTTTTCCATGGACAATAAACGACTAATACCTAGCTCTAGTACTGACGTAGCTCGTGTTATGTTTATCGCCATCGGCTTTCTGTGTATACAGTAGTTGCCAGTAACATGTCTTTGTAATTAGAGAAAAGGCTTGCTGGGCGACATTAGTGCATGTACGTAGGTAGTCACTGGGAATCTTTACAAAATCCAAATACAAAGTATATCAACATGCCGTTATATCACACTATTCATGACGCGTTCTAGACAGTACGCCATTGTTTTTTACACATGGGGTTTGTTTCTCTTGATGATGACAAAAGTGTTACATAAGTAAAAGAGTACAATAGCTTCTTATAATTGTATTATTTCTCAAGATACATATTTTACGTGGTAGACTTTCAGTTCGGTTACTTCATTAATAAAACGAGGAGTAACAGGACTGGTCATGATGTATATTATGAGATTCAATTTATTGTTGAATTGTAATGTAAACAGATACTAAGTATGTGCTACTCTCTAAGAAAATATGGTTCTGAAATGGTTCTTCGTATGTCGAGAAGGTTCTTGGAAGAACCTTTTTGACGGTAAATGGTTCTTCAGCCACAATCACCGACCCGAATGTTCTTTATCGGAGAAAGGGTTCTTCGTGTGAATCTAAAACGAGTCTGCATAAGTCAAGTGGTGATTTGCAGTCCCGCGTCGCTGTCCTCCATTTTGTGCTTGTCGAAGGACAGGAGTTGAAGTTTTCTCGACCAAGTTTTAATTTATTCAAAATCCAGTTGAGTAGATTTGTTTATCTGTTAAAGTGAAGTACACTCGATATAAGTTTCAAAGAAACGTATCGTTAACTGATTGATAGTTATATGATAGATGATGATGGATTGATAGATAGATCGGTGTCGATAGGACTTGATCGTTGAGCCGGAAGTTCAACGATATTTCGATCAGTTTAGCTTTACACCCCCAGGGACATTAATTGAAATGTTGAAGGACCTTTAAAGGTTTGCTATATGATCCACTCCAAAAGAACCTTCAATGGTTCTATTCAGATCCTTTTTTTCTTATAGTGTACAGTTAATAATTGCTCAGTCGATTAGTACTTTACTTTTCCATGGAATTCTACGGGTGGGTATAATTATGAGCCTCAAGTTTTGTGCAAGAGACAATTTAGCATCATGATATGTATCTGTAGTAAGTAAAATTAATAAAATAGCTATAATAACTGAAGGACGAATAATGGAACTATTAAATATTCACACGGTATAAGCTTAATGGATTTCCTAACTTATGCCCGTTCATGCTTACCATGATAAATACTAGTCTAGATCAAAATGACTTATTGTTATCTGTTATAAGATGTCTGTATTGAATATTACATGATTTGCTCGTGGATTATTTGGTCCTGTATACATGAAACCACAATGCATTCGAATTCGCTTGGCAGGACTAAATGCTAGTTACATTTGAGCACGCATATATTCCAATTATATGATGACGCAATGATCTTGTGTCATATTAAAATGACAATACCAGTTATAAAACTAGTTCTATACATATCTTGACCATCTCCGAATTGATGTTTAAATACTGTTGTGCCCCTTTGACACTTCATGAACAGATAACTGCTGGGTGGTCGTGATGTCCTGAGTCAGAATGGAGTGTCCATTGCCATCATTAACACAACTTCCTTCTAGCGGACTGTCATTCCATCGGACCGGTAAATTAAAGCGTAAGTGCTGCTAACGACTTTTAGTTCAAATTAAAAAGCATGGACAACTTGACATCCATATAAATGCATGACAACATGGTAAGCTACTTAATTCTATAAAATAATGGATGGCGGCAAAATCATTACAGAAGCCAAACTCAATGTGATCTGTATGACTTGTGTTCTGCATAATTGCCAATAAACGGTTTTCGTTGAGCAGAAATACACATCATGTGGATGAACCCAATGTTGTCCATTTCCTGTCTAAAAATCATTACTGCATCCAATTGATTTCTCATATACCTACTCGGGAATTTGTTCTTCTCCCATGTCCGCGTCCGCGGATTGACATGGGCGATACAACTTAACCATCTGAAGACGGTATTGACTGTGCCTAATATTTTTCGCAGAACTATACACATGTTTCAGGCAAGCGATATTTGTTGGTGTGAGCGTTACGCAGATGTCCCGATAAGACTAACAGGCTACAAGGCTATAGTTACGCAGGCCCATATGTTATTATCGATAGGAAATAATACCAGACGTACATTGTCTAGACGCATTTGCGTTTAAACGTTTTAACGAAGGACACTGAACAGTTTTCCTCATAAGAAACCCAGATGGAAAATCTGTTTTGTTATATTGGATAGATGTGTTGTAGAAAGTTTATCATCCAAATATTTAGCATTATACGTAAACATTTACCTGTAGCATGCTGTTTCACTCTGATGTTTCTTATATATAATATAAAATATCATAATAACTTATAGTTTGCTATGTTTTTCGAAACCCACTACTAAGACAGATTTACAGTAATGTGCTATGTGTAAGTATGCTTACACATGGATTTATGCATGGTATATAAATTGCATTGCTGAAATACAGACTTCTTACGGTTGAATGGCAGCAGGTGATATATAGTTTGTCCACACAGACACAACTTCCGCCAATAGGATTTTTTCCATTAGTGGGGACAGGGAAAACAAATGGGTTGTTGTCGGATTGTACAAAGTCGGCCTTCCTCAACCATTTCCCTTCGTGAGACTAACCTTGGAAGTTATACAATTCATTTCGGGGACGGCAGCTTAGTCTTGTAGACCTACTTCGACATTTGTTGTCGTTCTTGTGTAAGTAGATGAAATCATCGGCTCTACATTAAACTAAAAAGACACCCACAGACCACTATGTGTTTTTTGCAACAAGTTGTAGGCGAATAAAAGCAGAGTCAGGCGAATGAAAGCAAAATCCTGTTATTTGAATGTGATGTAAGCTTCAAAGCGCGTTGAATTTAAATTTAGTGTGGATTAGGTGAATATATTGGCAATAGGACTTGCCTTGCTCTGTATAAACACCACCGGGAACTAGTTAACCAAGAACGGACATCACATACATTTTCTTGAACAAAAATAATTAATGACCCGTCAGGACAACATTGATGAAGGTAGTCCCAATTTCCGATCAGAAAATACCGACAACATTCAACAATGTCAAATTGTTCTGCTGTCAAGATCAATTATTTGTGATACCACACTAAATGATTTCTGATAAACGCATGCAAATGACCGAAACACTTAACTGAGGCAGATTTGTTGATATATTACACATATACCATTATAACGTTTCAGAAGTAAGTGTTAGGTTTAACGCATTGAGAAAGACCAGATATTGGATATAGTAAAATACGGATATTACCAAACTAGCTATAGGAGACTTTGGCGAATCAAAAAAACAAATAATATTATATGATAAAGGTCACCTTGTGTAACAACGAATAGTATATTACTTCATATAACAACAGGCATTATTTAGTAATTATTGTATTATTTCACTGTTAAAACTAGCTGTGTATTCTTGGAATAGACTTAACGCACGTCACCAAATCTCCAGGCGCAACATAAAGCGTGCGACTTAGGACCGTAATTAATTTAACTCCAATGTGACGTGTCATTAGCTAATGCTATCAAATCTGTAGAAAAAAGAGTGACAGCTACATCGATCTCATTCAAAAAAAATCCCAGAGGTCCAGTTGAATGTGCAATCTGTGCTGCTAAATGGCGTTTCAATAATGTGCCATTCACAAAGAAAAAGGTTCATTACAGAAATGAAATTTCTAAATGAGTGATCCATCCAAGCAATATTCCTTAATTATTGATACTATGGAAACATTTTTACGAATTGAGTCTTGCATCTCAAGTAGCGGTCCATGACATTTAACGCTACCACCGATATGTAATTGATAACAAATGGCATTGTGACCAAGAACGAAAAAACATAATAGTGCAAATTAGGTACATTAAAGAACATATTTAAAATAGAAGGATGAAACGTATTTTTTTTTCACGGCTAACACTTTTTTCCATAGTTTGGTCTTCTCTTTGGTGCCTAACCCAGAGATATCAGCGATTAAAGCCACCGCTCTACTGCGAAACATATCATCATGTTACATAAAACATAAAAGTTGTATTAATACGTGTTGCATTCTTCATTTCCTACAATATAAGCGTCAGTAGCAAAATAATATGACAGCGAATCATATTGAAACCACTTTGAGGTTGACCTACCCAATTGCCTCTGGTGATAAAATTGTTGGTATAATAATGGCATATATAACTCATGGTATAAATTTGTGTATGTAACCAAATTTGAGATGCCAACAGAGAGTTGTCTAAAGCGTTATTTAATTTAACCTTGGGATTAGTTAACTTCACACAGTGCTGAATGTCTACCTCAAATCGTAAATTAGTCTGATAGTCCTTCGAGAATCTGGGTCAAGGTTTGTACTGTTGTAGTCCAATGACACAAATCATCCTTTATCTGGAAACAAGAATGCTGAGCCACAGTACAGTTATATGTACCTATAATATCAGTCGTGTAGCCATGACGGGACAACAACAGACACGCCAACGCCATACTAATTACTGACATTCCATTTCTGGAAGGAAATAGTAGAAAGCACATTTTTTTTTTGACTATCATTAACTATCAACAGACCCTGTGTCATCTCTTAACGGAATGTCTTTCCAATGTCATACTTCTTCTTGATAATTCCACGTAGACAAACCGCACATCACACTAGGGCACAATCAAGAATCCATGAAGTTATGAAAATGTCAGGATCCGTTTTCGATAAAAGATTATTAGTTTCGAATTCAGACTTGCTATCTTTGACGTCAGTATTTGCTCAAACTTTAAGGTCGTCAGTGTTTTTACAGCTTAGTTTATGCATTTCTTTACCTTGTGTCTCTGGAAATAGATGCCTACAAATATTAAGATACCTGAGCCGTAGTAGAGAACATCCCATGGAAATTGTGATTCGTAAATCCGTCGCCTTAGTTCTGTCAACAACAAAAAAAGGAACAACAAATTGCATCAGATCAGGATTTGAACCAAGGTAGAGAGCGACTTGTCTCTTCGTCAATATTTACGTGTTCTGGTAGATTATTAATTGGATAATTCGCAAATGCAGCTGCGGGCAGAATTACTAGCTGCTTAATTGTGCGTTTATGATGTGGTATTTTTTCAGCTTATGTCAGTTTGTAGTCCACACGGTCCAGAAAACCGGTTTCCGTTTCACTTAATACATATCACCCTGAATGCTTTTCTACCTATTTCTGTTAAATAAATTCACCATAATCTAGACAGTTAATCAATATATTCTCGCTTATACTCAACCCAGTTCTCCAACTGAAATAAAACATTACTGGACAACTGTGAATAGAAAATATTACCATTTAACTATCTTACAGTCTTAATACATAAAAAAAGACGAATGCGTGTTTTACACATGTAGATGGTTAATGGTAACACAAATAGTATTGTTTGAATAGATTATAATCAAAACACATTTTCACAGGAAACGCTTTAAGTTTTTAAATTTGACATATGACAAACCTGTGTCATTGTTTACAGAGCTTATAGAACGGGTTCATGTTGCCACTTATCAAAATATTTCGGGACAACAGGATTGTCCCGCCAATAAACGCCGGAAATGAAGACGAAAAGGAATTTTTATAATAGATATTTACCGTGTCAAATATATCATCAAAAGTACGGTTGACTATTATTCCGTTTTATACTATTTCGGGACAACAGGATTGTCCCGCCAATAAACGCCGGAAATGAAGACGAAAGGGAATTTTTATAATAGATATTTACCGTGTCAAATATATCATCAAAAGTACGGTTGACTATTATTCCGTTTTTATTTGACATTACCGTCAAATAAGGGTTGTTTCTTGTTCCGTGTGTAACGCCGTTATTTTTGGTTATATGGTGTCGGCTTCTCCTTTTGAGAGGGCAATGAATGTCGCATATGTGTTGTTTAACTGTAATATCGATAGCCAAAACACCAAGCTTATAGCTGATCCAGCTATTATATATTATTTTATAAAAGCAGAGATAAATTGTTTTATTTCCTCGTGGCCATGTATCAATGGATATAATCAATCAAACCTATCTTGGAACATGTTATTTTTGTAAATTCAAGAATCAAATGTCAATGCAATTGCTATTTTAGTAAGAATAAGAAAGTCAAAAATTATCTGCAATCCTACTTTTATTCAAAATCAAAAGATAACCAACCAGTAGGCGTATATGGCCTATATCTGATTTGAACTTTAATCCATCTCGTCCAATATGACATTATGATGTTGTTGTAATTTTGTAAAAAATAAAGTTTCAAATAAGCGAATAGATATTTGAAGTACTTTATCGTAAAATTTAGCCAAATACTAGACAACTTATTTGTTAAAACAGACACGTGTAGTCTTAAGTTTGTAGACGCACAGACCAGGTGAAAAGCAGACGACCGTTACAACTCCCACAATTCCACTCAGTTCATTTCCAGTTCAAAACGGCTCAATGCTGGTCCGATTCAGGCTCGCCATGACGATATTCGAAAAAGGAGGTACATTATAACCAGCATCGGGCCAGCCTGGGACCAGAATCTGGTAAATTGATTACATGTTAAGCTGGTCAGCATCGGGCCGATACTGACTGGTTCCGGCAAAAGTAATGGCTGACCGATACGCAACAAGACAAGAACTATATATACAACAGAATTGGACCAGTGCTGGCCCATTTGTGGCAAGTTCGATTCTGGCAAGCCAGAACAGCCAGAACTATGCCAATTACACAATGTTTACTGTTTAACTCTCATTCTGGAGATAGGTCCTATCTCATGGGTGTCGGCAATTCTTCAGTTATCATCATACATCTTCAGAGCTGTTAGCGTTGGCCACTGAAAGGGGGGATACAATTATTCATTTGTACGTCTCCGGTTATCATATGCATCTTGAACAATGAACTTGGAAACCTTTAGCTTGGGTTTCAACAAGTCGATATAATAGCCCCCAATGTATTCAGTACGATTGAATCTGAACTTGATATATATGTTTATAGAGAGAATATAACAAGAGAACGTTATTCATTGCTACCAAAGCGTTTCTTTGAGCTAGGGCAACGTGTACGAATTTCCCAGCCATGTGAGAGATAATTAGAGCTTAAGAAACTTGCTTTTAGAAAAATGAGAAGATTTCAGATTGGTAGAATTCCCATATAAACCGGGATTCGAACTTAGGCCATTCTTAGAGACAAATTTATCCGTCTGAAGATTTTCAGCAACCACCTTGTGCGCCAAAGCGTCGAGAAATAAAGCGAAAAACTTCTATTAACACACTGGAAGAAAGGACATTTTTTTCATTTTTAGCACGGTCCATCTGGATGCTCTATTCGTAAACAGTAATTGTCGGATAGAAAATCTTTCATCAGATATCCTGTCAAAGACACGTGTGTCAACATATGGAAATAGAGGATTGTGAGAGATAGAAAGATTTATACTTTGATGCCAATCTCCCAAAATGTCATATTCGTTTTTATGCTGAATTCCTCCGCTACCTGAGAGTATTATTAGGTAGTTTAAAGCAACCATCTCAAAGACAAAAACAAAACAAAAAAATAGTTGTTCTAGTTAAAAATGTGCAAATACAATCACTAAATAATTATTCTGTAGAATCCCGATTTTTCAAGTCATCAAGGGAAATACATACAATTAACAATTTGTACTTACATAGTTTACACTGGTTATTTGAACAGGTGATTTCAGACGTACACCAAGAGCGATAGTTACTGTTTGTATTTTTATCTGACATAAAGTGTTACAGCTCAAACTACTGTTAGATTTTCGTATCGGTCTAGTTTATTTTAACCGTACAACTACGATATACAGTGAATGAAATACAAATGTAGACTTTGGTGATTGATCACAAAGTTGAGAAGAACTTTATTCTATTTGTGTCTGCATCGGTAAATACAGTACCCCAAAAATATGTTTCTATAGACTGCATTTCTAGCCAATGATGTCTTTTATCGACAGATTGACGAAGTCGCCATGGCAGCACCTAACATATTCTGACATCATCATGACTGAAGTTTAAAAACTGATAATCGCTGACTAAATATCTGATCGACCATTTTTGTGGATAATGTTTTTTCATGATATTTCATATAGTGCCAAAATCAAAGTCAGTTTAATCGATTCTAGTGAACATCCCTGATTCACGTCAGAATTATTCTTCTCAAACTACAACCTCCATATTTCATCTCGCGAGCAGTGTGATAACATGTGTTATTTTAACTAGTACGTATAACGCCCATTGCCCATTTGAACATAAATCAAATGACAATATTTACTGAAATTAAACACTTAAAACTTGACATTTGACAATACAGAACTGAAGTGTATAAATGAACAATAGCTAAT
>JAUELC010109153.1:0-11707 GCA_031471745.1 Cryptochiton stelleri
ATCCGTCGTCATATAAGTGAAATACCCTTGAGTACGACGTTAAACACCAATCAAACAAACAAACAAATCTATATTTAGAAAGCTTTTGGTCGTGTCTTGCACCGCGGTCTATTGGCGAAGTTACGTTGATGGGGTAGGTCGGGTAAACTTCTAGACTGGTTCGCAAGCTACCTATAAAGACAGCATAGAGTTTTCATAAGTGACTGTGAATCAACGCACCTCAATGTTATAGCAGGGGTACCCCATGGGTCCGTTTTAGGGCCCCTGTTATTCTTCCTGTATATTGTGACGGCTATAGATCCTACTATTAAAAAAAATTGATTTCTAAACAGACTATGAAATAGTTTGTTGAATTGTGACACATTCGCTTAATACAGCTGTCACTTCTTAAACAACAACAACAGTGGTGATACACTTGATACTGATAAGTGGTCTACAGCTACAGGCGAATTTTGTGAACTGATGGATATTGTGACAAATTTATTAGCTGATATTAATTATAGGAAAGACCTACTTTAATCTGGGGATTATATGAAGCGACAGAATTTAAGTGAAGTTTGCCTCTGAGCTGAACAATCCCGAGCAAAGGCCGCCATTTTGTTACTATAGATACAGAGTGAACAGACAGAGTAGCCCACAGAACTTGTTTGTAAGTTTTGAAGTTAAAACCCCTCTTTAATGATGACCAAAGTATTTTTCTAAATGGATATAATTGTTCTCATCCAGTTAATAACTAAAACCAGTGAATATGCCTCACACTTTGAGATTATTTCACTGACTGACTACTTTGTCTGAATTCCACTGAGGAGTTGTGCTTTGCCCTAGGTCGTTCTAGCTTTCACGCGGAAAACTGTATAAATATTGTGAAAAGGCCAGAAGGAATCAGTTAGACCAGAGCTAACTCAAGAGGTCGGATCTAACTCAGAGGTCAGTGCAAGGTGGGAGACTTAAGATGAATTAAAAATAATAATTAAAGAGAAATAATTAGATGCTGGTAGCCCAATAGATGATAAATTGACAAGAAACTCTGGAAAATAATAAACCCTACATTTGTATGGGGTTACGGTAATGTCCCACCCCATATTTTGATGGGGTAAACAATAAGACGCCCCGCCCCCATCCAAATAGAGGTCACAGCCATAAACAGAAGACCTATTAATGATGTCTTCAGATCATATCAAAGAGAGACACCAATTAAACCGAGCTTAGTTTAATTCAATAGCTGTAAGCTAGAATATCTGATCACCCCATATTTTTATGTGGTAATCACCCCATATTTTTACGGGGTCATCTACATACAGACAACCCCATATTTTTATGAGGTAAATAACCATATGTCCAAATGCAGACGGTCAGTTCTCACTCTTCACCAGGAAACTAAATAAACCAAAGTCAATTTAATTCAATTCTGACCCCATATTATTACGGGGTACATCATAAGACTACCCAAAAATTTTACGGGGTACATCAGAAGACCACCCCATATTTTTACTGGCAACATCAGAAGACCACCCCATATTATCACGGGGTACATCATAAGACCACCTCATATTTTTACGGGGTACACCAGAAGACCACCCCATATTATTACGGGGTACACCAGAAGACCACCCCATATTTTTACGGGGTACATCATAAGACCACCCCATACTTTCACGGGGTACATCATAAGACCACCCCATATTTGTACGGGGTACATCAGAAGACCACCCCATATCATAACGGGGTACACCAGAAGACCACCCCATATTTATACGGGGCACGTCAGAAGACTAACCCAAACTTTCACGGGGTACATCAGAAGACCACCACATATTATTACGAGGTATAATAGAGAGCCACCAAGGGTAAACTAGAGATTCGTTTTTATTATAGAATAGACTAGATGACTTCCTTGTGAGCGTATTTGAAAATATAGACCACAATTATATTTATACGGGGTACATCAGAAGACCACCCCATATTTATACGGGGTACAACAGAAGACTAACCCATACTTTCACGGGGCACATCATAAAACCACCCCATATTTGTACGGGGTACATCAGAAGACCACCCCATATTATTACAGGGTACACCAGAAGACCACCGCATATTTTTACGTGGCACATCAGAAGACTAACCCATACTGACTCATTGACTCTAATGTTAAAATTCGTACACCTGAATGCATGACCCGACAAACAGTAGACATGCAATTTGGCTTTAATGTACGGCGATGAACGTCAGATCATGGCCAAACTTACAAGGGAATAATAGAATTATTCCACAGACACTTTCGTCATCATGTTGTCCTTTAAGTACTGCATACCTTTATTGATTGTCAATCAAGCCAATACTATAATATGGTCTTACCAACACTCTGATGGTCTCACAAGCGAATTGCGTTCTGACATATATTTTCAAGATTATATATCCAAAAGTCAATAGTTCCACCTTTTACGGACGAATAGCAGTGATAGTCGTGACAAGTTTGCCAGATATTGTGAAATTGAATTGAGCTTTCCATACGACACGATTACGACGGTGCCATGTCGTCTATGTGAAATTAAAGGTAAGTTTTTCGAGCGGTAACTTGTGTAAGATGGCATTTCACAAATACGGACTGTAGGAGTATTGATTTGTGTTTACAAAATTATTAAAATGGTAAAGTACGCGTTCGTTTTCTTAAAAAGTTTATACATATATAACAATATATCTGTTTTGTTTTGGTTGACGTACGTCTGAGTTAACAGCTGGTCAGTCACGTTCGCGAAAACATCTCGATTATAAAACATCAGCGAGCGGTTAGAGGGTTGCCCAGGTGCTCTCAAAGCTTATTGGCAACACGAAGCCGATCTGTTTGCGACGTTTAGCACTGTTAAAATGGACACTTTGTCTTGCACCATGTATTAATCCTGTGCATGTCTTGTATCGTGTCCTTGTTCGTTGCCAGTGGCACCTATAGTGTGTATTGGGCTGTCACGCCGTCATATGAGTAAAATAACCTTAAGCACGGCGTAAAACCCCAATCAAACAAACAAACATCAAGTGTCCTGTGTCATCAGAATAGTTAATTCTCATTATTATTGCATTGAGTTTATACACTTCAAATTTTTTAGCCGTCATGTAATAAAATTCAATTTTGATCTGAGACAATATAAACATATTACAGTACAAAGCTGTAGCCTTTTTTTTTTTTTAAATACAATTAAATTAAAATTTTAAAAATAAAACCAACACAATAGACAAGAGGCGAGTTTTTTTAAACATATATATATATCAGCAAACTCTGTGTTGATCAAAAGTTGTTCACAAATTAAAGAAAAAAAAACCAAACATTAACTCTTCACACTTTGAGCTTCCTTTCACACGAATGACATTTTCTCTTCTCTATATAATATCCGATACTTGAGGATACTTTTCCTACTATTTTAGAGTTTTAATCAAAATATGTGTTATCTAATTATACAAATATGTTTATGCCACAACTAACATACCTTTATTAGTACTTTATAACTTTGTTATTGCAAGGCTTGTCTTTTGAGGGGATTTACATGTACCACCCTCCCACCCAGCCTTGCCTACAGCTAACTTAAACATCAGTTGCCCTGTTGCTGTCAGAGCAACATGAAACCAATCTGTTCGTGGCATCCTGTTATGTCCTGTGGTTGTCTTGTTTCTTGTCATTGTGGCGTAGGCGATGGTTTCCTTCACCCATTGGGCTGGCAAGCCATCATATAAGTGAAATAACCTTTAGTACAGCTTAAAACCCCAATCAAACAAACAAACAAACCTAAACATCATTTATGTACTCAGTTTTCAGCTCTCGCAGAACAATAAATTTGTCAATATGCTAAATGTAAATAGTTGTATTGCGTCCTGTGATTGTCTTGTATCTTGTCATTGTTTGTAGCCAGTGATGTCGAGGGCGGTTTCCTTCACCAATTGGGTTGGCACGCCGTAATATGAGTGAAATAACCTTAAGTACGGCGTAAAACCCTAATCAAACAAAATTAGCTACTCTTGAAAACGTTTGTATGTGTGGAAGTTGTCAGTGACTTGCGGGACTCCTCTACCTATAATATTGTCACATGAGTGATATAACCTTTAGTACAGTCTAAAACACTAATCAAATCAGTTCTAATTGTAATACTATAGAGCCACGACTTCAGTTTGTTTTAAAGTTAAAAAAAAATAATTTTCATTTTTCAGCTCGTTCAATGATCAAAAACATTCTGAAAGTGAACAAACTTGAAAGGCCCACGGTTCCAATGGCTTTGAAATACAGATGGCTCAATGAGGTCATTTTAATTTCAGTTTGAATTTTTTGCATATTTAGTTAATGAGATGTTTTACTTATTTATGTATATTTTTAACTTTCTTCCCATAGCTATGTTTTAATTTCTCTCCTGGTGATGTACCAATCAGCTTGTTGCACTGTGGCACTACTTTTACATTCTATTCTAACTATTCTTAATCTCGTGATTTGCTAAACCTATTTTCTAATAAATCTCCTAACATATATGCTTTTCAATCTCTGCTAGTTTAACCTACAAATGACCACATTTAAAGTGATGTCTATTGAGTATTCTAAGTTTTGTGTACGAATAACAATTTTAGCGTGAAATGTCAGCACCCAGTATTAAAATTTCCAATGTGATGTGTTTTCATGACATGCTATTAAGAATTATAGATAGGACATCCAAAAGTTTTAGCCCACTGGCTAAGGACAGCATTTTCCAAGCATAATCATGCTGTCTGCTTCCCCTCCCCCTTTATTCCTTCTGTACCTTTAACATGTAGCTTGATTTCATGCTGATCTACTTGCTATTCCAGAAGGCCTTTTTTTGCCAATTTAACTCTGCAATATTGGAACTACTGTCGTTCAATACTACATCCAACAAAACATACACAGAACATGCTATAATATTTAATCCAATGTACATTCAAAACAATTGCACATTTTTATTGTATTGAAAACAAGATACCAGCACTATCTATGCACATGGTCATTGGATCAGCACTATCTATGCACATGGTCATTGGATCAACACATAAGACTATTGCCATGTTAGGCCATTGAAAGGAAATTAAATGTTTCTCAAGGAGTCAAAATATTTTATTGGTGGATTGGTATTTCCCATATTTTGACTTGCCAGAGGCTTGTATTTGCTGAAGACATGCTCATAAAAATAGTTTTCAATGAAGTTACTTCGTAGTCTAAAGTTCTTTTTTGATAGATCCACCCATCTGAACGAAAATTAATCTGAACATGTAAGTTCCTAATGAAAAGGCGTTCATCGGGTGTTCAAATTGGAGACAGGTCTTTTTTTCTTTTCCAAAAATGTCATAAAAAGGATTGGGATGGGGTGAAAATGATCATTGCGGGCAGTCCATGAGAAACATTTCTGTTTTTTTAGCCTTATGAATAATTATACTTTGCCATGATATTAACAACTGCACCTTTCTGTGATTATAACAGGTGCATACAATGTACTGCCAGGGTAATAATAAATAAGCATACTAACAAGTGCATATTTCTATGGTATAAGCACTGCCATGTATTCACCATATGAAATCCAGGAATGTGGAAAACAATCACAGTGGATATGGTGGACTGTAGCCTACTGACCCCCCTGCCAACAGAGCTATGCAGCCAATGGAGCTCTTGGCCAACAGAGCATTGCAACCAACAGAGCTTTTCAGTTAACGGAACGCTGTAAAAAACAGAGCTATTCGACCAACAGAGCTCTGCAAACAACACAGCTCTGCAAATAGCACAGCATTGCAGCCGGCAGAGCTCTTGGCCAACAGACCAGAATCAACCAACATAGCTTGTCAGACAACAGAGGTTTTCAACCAACAGAGCTATTGGACCAATTGAGCTCTGCAAACAACACAGCTCTGCAAATAACACAGCTTTGCAGCCGATGGAGCTCTTGGCCAACAGAGCATTACAACCAACAGAGCATGTCAGACAACAGAGCTTTTCAACCAACAGAGCTATTGGACCAATTGAGCTCTGCAAATAACACAGCTCTGCAAACAACACAGCTTTGCAGCCAACAGAGCTCTTCGGTGAACATCTTTGCAGCCAACAGATCATTACAGCCAACAGAGCTCTGCAGCCAACAGAGCACTGCAGCTAACAGAGCTCTTCAGTTAACAGAGCCCCTTTGCATCTTTGTCACTATTTTGTAGTAGCAATTTCTATTTTATCAGCATCGCTACAATTTCTGATTTCTGCTTGCAGCCATTGATCTTATCAGCAACTTACTACAAGTGAAAATGAGAAAACGATTCACTGTGGATAAATCTTCCTCTCACGTCTGGCTGCAGGTGAATTTACAACCTAGATTACCTTCCTTAGATGGTCACTGTGGTTTGGTGTTGGAACTAATCTAGTAGATTATCTCCCTTTAAAGCATCTACATGGTGTTGGAATAGTGCCGTGGCTGTTCTTGTGATATAGGGGTAGCTCAGCTATAATTGTTGTGGAAGTTGCATGAATCTGTTGTCTAGATATCCCCAAGTAGTAAAAACCTTTAATTGAATGGTGGTGGAATTTTTATCTAAACTGTATTAATGATTTATAAATGTTTAATCCCAGGTTCAAATCCCAGCAAAGGCTCTATGTAGGTATTTAAGTGGGTGTTGTCCATGATTGAGGAAGTGCCTATCTTTCACAAAAGCTGCCATTCCATTTTCCTGACTTCCCAATTTTCCTGACTTCCTAATTTTCCAATTTCTATCTGTATAAAGTTCTCTTTTGAAATTGGGCTGTTTCCATGGCTACATGTACATAGCTTAATCCTATTGCTCCAGTACCCATGTTCTGACATGTTCATGAGTCCGCCTTCAGCTACTCGAAAAAACATCTGTATATACGACCATGGCAAGTGACTTGCGGAAGTCAGCTTGGTTTCCTCCGCCTTTGAAACTGGCACTGTTGTCATATAAGTGAAATAACCTTTAGTACGGCCTATACCACCAATCAAAGCGAACATTGGAAATTGTCCAACTCATTACCACTCTATATTATTACAATGAAAATATCTCAGAATTAATCCCATATCATGTCTTGATAATAATGAATGTTTTGAAAGAGTTATTTCCCTTTACAGCCGTAGATGTTGTTTTTGGAATGTGTGTTGTCAGAGTGTTTGTTAGAAATTGTTGTAAACCTAGAAGTAGAGGAAAGGTTTTATCAAATTTTACCCACTGTGAGGACTGGTTTTAATGACTGTAGTCACTGTATACAACCAATTGTTATGCTTTGAAGCAGAAAGATTTGTTTTGGTTGTTATCTGGAGTTCAGTCTGTTTTAAGTATATATTGGGGTAGCATATTTAGATTTGTTCAGAGTACATGTGGATACATAGCTGTTTTCCCAAAGAGCACACAAATGTTCTCAACACAACAATACAACAATTTTCGTATTTTAGGAGCATTATATGGATTTCAATTCCTAGTTTATTTTCAACTTTTTAATGCCTATTCTGACATTGTTTTCAAGCATTACATTAAAAATAAGATAGAAGTTGGAATCCATAGACGTATATTTGTGTCTTTAATACATACAAAACAAAGTTTAGGAGTGGCTGTAGTTCAGTAGTTAGCATGTTGGATTGCTGATCCTCTTTTGATGTACTGCACAGGTTCAGATCTCCCAGTGAACCGTATGTATGTGACTCCGTCTATCGAGTGGGTGGTTTTTACAAGCTCTCCTCTCGGTTTTCGATATTATTATTAAGTAAGGCAGAGTAAGAAGTGGATAAATCGTTGTCATATTAGTTAAATACCCTTGAGTACGACATTAAACACCAAACAAAGTTTAGGAATTCATTCTGGCCACCTGAAATGATGGACTAGTGGTTCAGCAATTATTCTAACTTCTCATTTATTTTCAACCCAATGTTTTAAAAGCCTATTCTGACATCATTTTCAAGCATTACGTTGAAAATGAGATAGAAACTGGATTGCCTATAATCACGTGTCTTATATACATAACAATAAAAAGTATAGGAATTCCATTCTGGTCACCGGAACTCATGGCTGATAGATAGTGGTTGAGCATCTGATTCATAATTGCTACTTGTGGGTTGTGGGATTGATCAGAGGCTTACTCAAGCTTACCACTTTTAAAAAGGGAGTTTTTTCTTCGTCGCTTTTCACTCATTATTTAGGTTAGGGTAACGTTGAGTTGGTCGGGCATCAGGCTGGGTGTCAGTATGTTATTTGGTGTGGTATCAGACAGGGTCTCAGTTTACTGTTATATGGTGAGGTATTAGACAGGGTGTCAGTATAGTGTTATTTGGTGAGGTAATCAGGCCGGGTGTCAGTATGTTAATTGGTGAAGTATCAGGCCGGGTGTCAGATAATGTTATTTCGTGAGGTCAGTAGAATGTTATTTGGTGAGGTATCAGGCCAGGTGTCAGTATATTATTTGGTGAGGTTTCAGGCAGGGTGTCAGTATAATGTTATTTGGTGAGGTAATCAGGCTGGGTGTCAGTATGTTAATTGGTGAGGTATCAAGGCCAAGTGTCAGATAATGTTATTTGGTGAGGTCAGTATTATGTTATTTGGTGAGGTGATCAGGTCAGTTGTCCGTATGTTATTTGGTGAACTATCAGGCCAGGTGTCAGTATGTTATTCAGTGAGATATCAGGCTGGGTGTTAGTATGTTATTTGGTGGGGTATCAGGCCGGGTTGTCAGTATGTTATTTGATGAGGTATCAGGCCAGGTTTATTCCAGGGATGCAGCAATTTGGCAGTAAGAATAGACATTATTAAAGACACACACAGAAATTCACATCTCCGTTGTGTTCCTCACGACCAATGCGATTCAAGGGTTTGTGTCCACCTGTCGTCGTTGCTCGTAAACCTTCCATATGCGAGGAAGTTTCCAGTCACTTGCAGAAGCCTAGGCGATTTCCTCCAGTCTTTGCAAGGTTTCCCCCATCATTGAAACTGGCACCGCTGTTATATAAGTGAAATAACCTTGGCTACGGCGTAAAACACCGACAAACAAAAATGCAGATATTCACCAGTTTGTTTCTATTTTATTCATAATCAATAACACACAGGGAATGGCAATAGATGACTTTGATCAAGGTCATCAGCTGACGGCAGATCTTGTTTAGCAAAAGCGATTTCTCTTTAATACCAATCATTGCCAAATTATGGCTTAAACAAGGTCATTTGTGAACAGGATATCGGAAGGTAAAGACGTCAAAACAACATAATGCTAGCCTCTTTGTGGTGTCAAATGTCTTCAGTCTGGTTGTTTTTCTTACTTTCTCGTCTTGGTTGTTTTTGTAGCATGGCATTTGTAGTTTTCTTAAATTGAGAAGGTTTTATAAAGAAAGGTAAAATATTTCTTCCTTTTTTTAAATCTTTTAAAATAAAAAAATAAAAAGAATTCTTTATTACTAATAGTCAAGAAAATATTGTATATGGTAAAAAAAATTTTTTATAAAGTAAAATTTTTGAAACGTATAATTTTATTTAAACTTGAGGAAATTCATAGCCTTTCTTTATAACCTATCCCAAGCTTTGCTCCTCTTTGTAAGATACGCCTGAAATGTATGGTAGATAAAACTATTTTGTCTTCATTGCGGATTTGTGCTTGTGTGTTTTTGAATGAGTATGGAAGTTTTTACTGTTGTTAATGGATATTACAGCATATGTGTTTTTGGCTACCATGTCTGTCTGTCTGTATATATTAGGGGCGTTTTTTGTTGTCTCCTAAGCTTTACTTAATAAGCATGAATGTTTATGCTTGCATTCTATTCTTTGCCAAATATTTTAAAGACTTGTAAAAATAAAATAAGCTGATACATTATCACAGTTCTGTTTGAATACAAAAAAAGATATGTAAGTTTTCAGCTTAGATTTAATTTTTGAATTAATTAATTTAATATAAATTAATTTAAAAATACATATTCTAAACTTAATTTCATATAGAGAGTTTTTACACTAGTTATTCTGAAAATAGTTTTAATAATCACTTTCTGGACGTTTTAATTATTTTATGTTTAAGATCTGTTTAGTGTACATTTATTGACAATTTTGTTTTCATTTTTAGGATTACCAGACTTGGTGTGATTTGAGAAAGTTAGAGGCTGCTGTCGGTTCACGGTACCTCACTCATGAATCAGATGACGAGCGCTGGGACCAGTACAGGAGAGACAAAAAACTCGCCCTGTGGACGGAACTAGGCCAGTCAGGTGTGACAGAAACTTTTACTCTTGGCAAATCTCGTGAACGTACCAGTTCTGCTATCACCTCGTAACGATGTGTGTCTACCCCTTGTGAGCTTCTTGTGTTTCCTAGTTCATGTTGGTCTGCCTGACTATGTTGTGATCATTGTGACATTGACCATCTAGTTCCCACCACCTTCACATCATTTGTTACTTTTTCGGTGGCCATTTTGTGACCATTACTATCGCCATTCTTTTACCATGATCATTATGTCTATGTGATGGTGACCATTTGTCACAGTAGCCATGTTGTTACCTTGACAGTGACCATTTTATTACCCTAACCGTTATCATGGTGTTATTGTGACCGTGGCCATTATATAACAGAAACGGTGGCCATTTTGTAACCATGCCTATCCTTCCAGTGTGGCTGTATTGGTGTTATGTAAATGACTCTCCATCCATATTATTGGTGTTTCTCTCTTCCCAGTCACTGATATTGTACATATTTGGTTCTGCATGACATTCTTTATCAAGGTGCTATAAACATGTAGTGCTCATTCAGACTGCCCTAGAAATTGTAATTTTATCCTTCATTACTGTGGTTATATGATGTTCATCATTATATAATCGACACTTTCACATAACATCAGATGTTTGAATAATGCAACTCTTTTGGGGAAAAATGATTATGCATGACATTGAATATCGCTCATTTGCCTCAAACATATAAACATTACATCACAAAATGCACACGAGGTGTCATTTGCCCGAAATGATTTCTCTGCCGTGCGTAAACGTCGGATGTCAAACCCACCTCATTAATTGTAAATTTCCTGAGGCAGTTCGGGCTGCTCGAAGCATTATTAAATTTAATCCTGTACTCAATGACATCCCATCATGCTAAAGGAACATCTCTAATCTTCAATTAGTGACTAATGATTGTCTTTCTAAATACTGAGTGGGCAGTTGGAAGGATCTTCCTGTTGCCCAGGTGCTCATCAGGAGCAAATCAAAGCCGATCTGTTGTGTTATGTCCTATGGTTGTCGTGTATCTTGTCATTGTTTGTTGCCAGTGGCGTTGGGGGCGGTTTCCTTTACCCATTGGACTGGCACGCCGTCATATGAGTGAAATAACCTTATGCAAATCCCAACCAAACTATCAAATCTATGCCCTCAGCCCTGATGTCTGTTGTTTGTACAATAGGTATCTTCATTGAGGTTACCATCCATATTGATGTGGTATTGTCAAAGATACTGTTCTGAAACATCTTATAATATGGACATTTACCACAAAGCTATGGGAGCACATACAGACAATGGGCCTTCTTGACCTCTGATGGGGACATACATAGACACTGGGCCTTCTTGACCTCTGGGGGGGACATACATAGACACTGGGCCTTCTTTACATCTGGGGTGGACATACATAGACACTGGGCCTTCTTGACATCTGGGGGGACATACATAGACACTGGGCCATCTTGACATATGGGGGGATATACATAGACACTGGGCCTTCT
>JAUELC010109375.1:0-11704 GCA_031471745.1 Cryptochiton stelleri
GGAAACAGGTTTCGCATTGCCTGTGTTTTGGAGGTAAGCATATAGTATACCTCGTAAAATCCACCCCTAGATATCCGGTGCCATTGGTAAGAATTTTAGTGTAACCCCTGGAATTATAATTTGAAAATAAAGTTAAAGAAACTACCTGAGAATTCCGTGTACACACATTACGATGTTTTAGCGATACTAACTTAAATGTACTAATTCATGTCAACTAGATATATGTTATACGAGACATCCCCAAATCTATACACGCTAGGAAAACTATACTTTCATCATTGTGGGATAAGATTCTCTAAAGTTAGAACTGATTATTTGGAAAAGTTTTCACGGGAATCGAACCAGCGACTAGCAATTCCAAGCACCAAATCTCGAGCAGAATATGACGCTAGCATGCCAGACCTTTTGGCCATCCGACATTGTCTATTAATAATTCCCTCTGTTCTACATCCGGAAAATTGCTAAGGGCTGCCAGGATATACTCATTATTGAACCACCTAATTGTCCAGGTGATGAACAGCACGGGCAAGAAAGTCATTTATTAGCCAGTCTACGTGTCTGTTTGTAATCACTGGGCTATACGACTTTCAAGAACATCGACAAAATAGACATAGTATTCCGACATTTATCACATTTCTTTTCATCTTGCACATAAAATATAATGCCAGATGTAAACACGTAGAAGACAAACATCAAACATAAATGAGAAGGTGGAGTCCATGTAGTATTTGCCTCGTTAGTTTACTTTGCCAACTGTAAATGCGTAGAGGAAAAAACATGTTGCGTCGAAAAGAAAGGAGAAGTTGGAATATATATGGTGTTTGCCTCGTTAGTTAATCGACTTCTAAACGCCTCTCACAGATCTCTTTTATTAGGAACTATCATTTGGACGTTACTGTTTCGGTGAAGTGTTAATTATTTCAGTCAAATCTTGATTTATCATCGTAAGATTTATTTGAACGGATAGCAATACAGATCAAAAGTAGCATTAATGCGTCCTTAATGTCAGCACACCCTTAACCATCCGTTTTCTGTAATGTCTCCGTATGAATATTTTATTACTCCTCTAAAGATGACTTATAGTCGAAATATCGACATTTACTAATAATGGATCCATTTCGAATTCCTTTTCTGTTTTTTTTTTTAAATGTCCACATCACATGACTTTAATAACAAATATTCTTTTTTTATGTTTTGGTAGGTGTTTCTTTAAAAACATTTTCTAATCATACCATATACTAGTACTCACTAACCATGAAAGCCTACTTTAATACATCAAAATGTATCCTCAGCCTATCATTAAGATTTTGCCTCAGATTGTATATAGAAGAAGAAAAATAAGCCATCCGCAAAATAACGAAAACACTACTACAAATGGTCTCTTTTCAAACGACACAAAAATTATATATATATATATGTTTTCATTCGTTTGCTTTGTGTATAACGTCACACTCAAGGGTATAACACTGGCCGGTGTTTGGTTTTTAAGGCAGGCCGGCTACCCCTGTAATTTCGTAATTCACACTATACTTCCTCTCGTATACATCTTTTAGCCTTTCCTAATAACTCGACAAAGAAAGGATATATCGATTTTCGATACTTGTTCCGAAATGATCCTTCGGGTTTCTATTAATGTCGAAAAATCTTAAAAGGCGATATTCTGTCTTAGTACTCCACGGATATTACAATGTCTGAGACAGGTTTAACAGTACCATCGATAGATCGCCTGGAGTGAAATAATCACTCCCACAGACTGGTTATTTGTGAAATAGGTTGTATAATCATCTGTATATAATGCTTCAGTCGAGATTTTTATTGGAGACACGTCTTAATATACCTGACCATACTCTCTAGTAATCTTGGCTCACGTCCTAATAAACCTGACTATACCTCTCTACGAGTTGTGGCTCACTTCGTGTAACTTCGGTTTTACGAGGGAGATGCCGAATCTAACCTTGCGCGTATCGATGCGCCATTTTCTCCTAATTTCCTCGTGTTTTTCGAGATTCGATATTAGATAGCCAACTTGGAAGAAACAAGATGGCGCGTAGATACTTTAGAGGTGAAGTCTAGAAGAAGCTTACAGAATAACGTTTAGAATGGTTTCAATATACCTGACTGTACCTCTCTAAATACAACCGCATGGTCTGCAGTTCGAATTGTAGTGGCCTTCAGTCAACTGTTTTCTGGTTGCTTCATTAATTGATTGATTGATTGGTTGATTGGAGTTTAACACGGTGCTCAAGGGTATTTCACTTATATGACAGCGGTGTCCTCCACCAGTAATCTGAACATGGTGCCCTTAGTCAAAGGGCCGTGTGGAGAACATTGCTCTAGGAATAAGAGTGTGTCCATGCAATCGAGGGAACAATAATGTTGTAAGTCAAAGTAATATGGGAGTGAAATGTTACGAAAAATGTAACAGCGTTAAACAATGGCAATTGGCCTTAATCAATATTTGTGTCTATCTGATCTGGAGATAAAGATAGGTGTGACTTTTTATAACATCTTGCGTTTCTAATCATACAGTGTATTTGTTTAATATGACCAAATTATCACAAAAATCTTACCTTGCATTTTTGTTGTAAGAGAGGTTGCGGGAAAGGTCCAATGGATTCCGCAAGTATTACAAATGTCAAGACGGCGTAATGCTCATGCAAATGAACTAGTAAAGTATCATGCCATTTGATAGATTTAACCACTCTACTGATTAACCCACTGGCTATTCTCTTAGTCTATGTTATATAGCGTTGTAGGTTTTGATCTAGGTTTGACAGAGGCCTTGAGTATGTAAATGATAATACTATATGGCACTTTTAACCCCCGGTACTACCAGGAATATAATATAACAGATAGTATAGCCAGAGTACTATACTGTTATATACCATTTCAGGTTTTCATCTTGGTTCGACAAAGGCATTGAAGCCGTAATACACATGTAACTGAACAAGTAACATTTATTATTGACGTTTTTTAAAGGGTTTGTGGACTTTGTTTGGTCGCCATGAATCTGGTACACACTGATCCTCAGGCGAACAACGTCAATAACGAATTTATGGTCCGCCAAGCCTCAGATTTTATTCTCTGTGAGAACTAGTACAAAATATGTTTTAAGTAGACATGTGTTTGCCTGCTCTGACCGTTATAGCAGCCATAACACGACAACGCTGTCAGATTCTGTGTTCACCCACCTTCCACTAGGACTATGCCAGAAAGTTTGAAAAATTGACAATTCATGGCTAATCTTGAGTTCAATTAGATGTGTTTGTTTGATTGGTGTTTAATGTCGTCATACTCACTTATATTAAGGGATTATCAAATTTTTACTTTGCGTTACTTTATACGGTGGAAAACCGACAGGAAACCTCGTACAAACCACCACCATGATAGCCACTCACCTCGTGTGACTCCTCATATACTTAGGTACACTGGGCGACTTGAACCGTTGCGGAACATCGAAAGGGGATCAGCAGTCCAACGCGCTAACCACTGCGCCACGGCGCGGGCCCTGGATTATATTAGATGTTTAGAGTTTGGGCTGGCCGTTGTTGGCGGATCAAAGCTAAAAACAACTTTTTCCATATATACATGTGTGGGTATATTTAAGAATTTCTACCCTCACTTGTCTAGCAGAAGATGTTAAATTGCTTAAAGATAGATAAGCCTACTTGTTTTCTCTTCAGTTATTTAAAGTCAAAAGTGAAAACATCCAGAATATACTATATTCCTTGCTTAATTGGCCTCGGGGACCTGTTTAGGGGTCTAGACGAATTAAGGACGTGTTAGGCATTAGTCATACGAGTCGATTAAAAGGCTTGCTGTGTCAGTATAGTCCAAATAAGACATAAATTCAATTCACTTTCTGATTTTTGCAGAAAGCATGGATAATAAGCCTTTTAGTAAACATTTCCTTCGTTTTGGTTTATTTAAAAAAAGAAATTAATAAATTGGGAACAAACCTCTATTTATGGATAATAATTCTAGAAACAAATTGAATTGTTTAAAAACAGAATCTTCGCTTAAAGGGCGACACTAAAAATGTTCAACGGAAGATTTGGCAATAAAATAGACTAGTAAAGAATACATCGATTAGTGTTTATTAGTCGAGAATGGGTCAAAATGTACACCATTTCATTTCTTAACTTCCTTATATCATATTAGCCGCATTGATGCCACTATACCATGCTATGAAATATAAAGGGTGGGTGAGTGTAGCGGTTCCTTAAATACTAATCAACAATATATGGCCATATGGCGTTCTCTAGTTTCTGCCACGTAATATGCTATGTAATGTTTAAGGTGGGTGAGTGTAGCGGTTTCCGATGCGATCTTCAACAAAAAAAAGATTTCGAAGCGAGCTGTTCATCTCTTTCATGTCAAGCTTGTTGACTTCCATGTGCTGCCCAAATGTAACCTTCCATCTACAAAGGAACAATATTAATCTATCTTCACGTCGGAAAATTGGAGGGTGTATTTAATTGCCAACACACATTAATCAAATATGGTCTGGGTGACCCTAAACAGCTACACTCCAATCTATCAAAGTCAATTGTAACCGCTACCACGTTTCGAGGTTATAAATCAGTGTAGATATATTGGACGAAACCAGTAAGATAAAGAACAATATAAGCTTCAATGGTCTGGCAACAAAGCTACTGTCACGAAACACACAAATCCAACCAGTGCTGAAGCTTAATATAGTTTAAAAACAACAAACTTGGCTTTAAGAAAAGATCACCAATGATCACGTTAAAAAAGCATGAAGAATACAGATGACAAATCTATTTATCTTTACGGTTCGGTATACTACTAGCATGTTAATACATTTCACTCATATATATGACGGCGTGCCAGGCCTATGGGTGATGGAAACCACCCTCGGCGCCACTGGCAACAGACATTAACAAGATACAAGACAATCACAGGACATAATAAATACGTGTCCAATGATAATGTATAATTATGTGGACACAAGATTAATATTTTTTTAAAAAATCCGTAATGGTCGTGAAGTTATATAGCATGACAATTGCTCCGGATACAATTGGGAGAAATTATCGTCGGAGCAAATGTCGCCAGAGCAATTGCTGGACAGCGTATCATACATAGCCTACTTGATTTGCAATTCAATAAATCATATTGACCCATCGTCTTAGGGATGATCTATGTTGGTGTTTGAAGATAATCCAAAAAGTGGACAGAAACAATACGTCAAGATGTAATATAGATCATTATGACTGGTTGGATTTCTTGCACGACATTTATTTAAAGGAGAAGATAACAAAAAAACTAAATCATATTCAAATTGTAGAACCTATTAAGTTGTTAACAAAATTACTTTTCAAGTTTTTGTGTTACTTTTTGCTTTCCACAGAATACCACTTTAATGGGGATACTGTAAGTAAAATGGTGAAATTATGATGCCATATTAGGTGGAGTGATGTCACTGACCATCATAGAAATACATATATTTTAAAATGTCGTGGGACAGTTGTATGTAATTTTATTCAGTACTTTTGTCCTATTTCGGTTTTGCCAGGTTAGAATTTGGAGTTTTTCGACTGTTGTTATCTGCAAAAAGTAACTAAGTACATTATGGCATAATAAAGCCACTATACATTTTACTTACAGTATTACAATTTAAGTGGCATTCAAGGGTAAAGTAAGCATCATACAAAACAATTAAGAGCGGTTTTGTGAACAACTTGTTACGGTCTGTAATTGGAATTGGACTTCATGGTTCTGTTTTGTTTCTCTTTCATAATGTCCTTGGATATGGACTCGGGGCATGGGATTCAGTATGAAATCTAACGGAAAACTTGAATCCGGTTGGCGCCGGTCCCTCTTCACAAATTCTGACTAAATCAAAATGGCATTCTATTGATTTAAAAGAACAGAAAGTTCTCTTTAAAGATCAAATACTGCAGACTTTGGGTTAAAATCAGTTTAAAAAAAATTTACTTTTTTTTTCAGAATTGTTTCCAGGTTGAGCATTTAATTGTATGGTGGTCTTACCATGCCATGTTGTTTGTGCAACCATAACATTAACTATCATTCAATAAATATTCACAAAACTGTGTGTTTGATTGGGGTTTTAAGTCACGCTTAAAGTCATTTCACTTATATGACAGCGTGCCAGGTGAAGGAAACCACCCTCGATTCCACTGGCTACAAATAATATCGAGATACAAGACAAGCACATACAGGACATAATATATGCTGCAATAAGACAAAGTGAGCGAATTTATAGTGCTAGACGTCACAAAACAGATCGGCTTCTTGTTGCCCCTTAGCTCTGAGAGCACCAGCGCAACAGGAAGCTCTCCCTTCATACTATTAGTTTTCAGTCTATTAAAGCGACACACATGTGTATTGTGATCAGCAGTGATTTTAATAGATATTTACTAAAGAATAAATGGTATGGAAGTACCACATATATAGCACGGCTGGAACGAGCTTTATGTTGCCCTGGTGCCCTCAGAGGTATATAAGGAGCAGCAAGACGCTGTTGTGGCTTCCTGTTATGTCCTGTGATTGTCATTGTTTGTTGCCAGTGGCGTTGGGTGCGGTTTCCTTCATCCGCTGGGCTGATACGCCGTCATATGAATGAAATAACCTTAAGTACGGCGTAAAACCAAAGTCAAACAAACAAAAATATATGGCACGAACTAATACAGTGTTGATTTTTAAAAGATGTTTTGCTCACCGTAAATGTCCCACTGCTTGTGTCTGATGTTTGGCGTCGCGAGCAACGATTGGCCATTTGTACTTTACGTCTGGGAATCAAAATGACCTCACCTCCTAAATTAACGCTGTGTTAATGAGTATCAAATTAGCAGCCCGTATAAACTTGAAACAGTGAAGAGGCAAAAGTGTCCCCCTCATTAAGACGAACTAATGAACTCATGCACAGTTACGAAAAACGGTTAATGTAAATCATAGGTAGGTACAAGTGACAGGGTTCCTTATCCATCCAGTTAAGACTTGAGACAATTGGTAAATGTGTGTTATTTGCCAGCCTCTTATACATCAATGTCTAATTTAATTACACCCAGCACCAAAATAAGACAGTAGGTGATACATCTAAGGGAATTGATAACTCATCCCGCCAGAAAAGTAAATGGCCAATCAGAGAAACAAAAAGGGTAATGATGATTAAAGGAAGGAAAAACAAAAACAATGTCGGCCCAACAGATGAGTTCGGCCTTTGTTCTGACGTACGCGCAATGATCATGTCAGTAGGCAAATTACGTCCTTATTTGTCTTAGGACACACATTTTGCTTTGGCGGAAAAAGACAAAAATAAGAGCTTCAAACGTTTAGACGTTAAACATCTCCAACAGCGCCAAACATTTACGTTTTGACCACGAACGTCAACGCTGCACAGGCGTCAGATATTATCCCTAAATAGGGCAATAAGCGCACCCAATTAATGTAAACATATGCGCGTTAAGTGTCGTGTGCAAATATTCACGAATATGTACACCGACGAGCGGTTGTTTGTGTATGGCTGTAATTCTCACTTACTTCCTTCACCTCAACCCGTAAGAGCGTCTCAAATGCTTACATATCTGTTCAGGAAATAACCCTGCTTTACCAAGCTACATTTATTTAGAAGAAAGCTTCAAGGTTTACAAGTTTGCGACTGTCATAAAATTGTTTTGTTTTCATTTTGTTTATGTTCTTTGCCTTGTTGATAATACTTGTGACGGTGTCAGAGGTCAAGGGCTTCTATCGGTTTCTGTTCGGTTCATTACAATCTACTGCATTCTGGGGGCGATATCGGAATAGCCACTTGCTGATCGGTGTTCAAATGACACCAGATGTCATTTTCACGCAACTATGACTCCTCTTTCGGTTTTAAACTCCTAAATCTTGCCGAATAGTCTATCGTTGTCTAGACCTAACAAACGTATTAACTTTGACAGCATTCCTTCTTCCGCAAACTTTAATCTTCGCGCCTTTAGTAACCAAGTATATACAGAAGCGTTGTTGTGTTTGAATCAAAACTTACTGCATATACAGCCGTATACCTGGTTCAAATTATGCCGTTAAATATTCAGCACACTGTATATAACTATTTTAACCCGAAGTGCGCATTCTGGCCATTCTGTTAGATAAGAAGAAAGAGTTACCCCTTTTAGAGATTTTCCGAACCTTTTGGATTCTGTGTTACCTTTTAGATAGCAGAAAAGCGGAAACTGTAGAAGATACAAAGAACCACAGGCATTTGGAACCGGTTATTATATGATAAAATCTTAAATGTATATAGTATTCACTATATATGTATACTATAACTCCTTACTTCAGTCGGTAGAGTGTTGGGCCTGTACCACAAAGGTCCCGGTTTCGAATTCCGGGGGAGGCTAGCAATATTTTCTCTCTTCATTTATCAAAAAATATAATATGACAAGATGAGACAGTTTCGCCAGGGCAGAAATCCCCCACCGCCGGAAGTTTGACGTCCAAACAAACGGTAGAGCGATTTCATTGGTTCATTTTGACTCGTTCCTTCTTCGCTGGTACCTTTGAGAAATAAAAACCAATCAAATCGCTCGTCCGTTTGTTAGGATGTTTAACTTCCGTCGAGCGAAACAAGATTCAACTGAATTCAAATATATTTGTGAGTTTAGAAATGGATTTATCCAAAATACTAATTGTTGAGTACGATAATTGGTAAATGTTGTTTCTTGGATGTATGCTCGATCGATTTGAGGGGCCAGGTAGGACAAATGAATGTGTTTTTTGGGGGAAAGACCGAGGTGTGTGATTTCCGCCTCGGCGAGATATGCATATCACCAGCTCAAAGTACTTGTTCAAGGAACGTGTTATTGTGTGTGTATGAGCATTGGATTATTGCCAGGTATATTAACGTATTTGGACATGCGTATACATGTGTATATATTTTATAAGTTCTCAATGTCTTGTTATAGTGTATATTTTGGGAAGAGAACAGACAGATGTACTAGTATAACAGCATTACGTCAACCCATTGAACTAATGTATATCCAGATGATTAACGTTATACACACAAATACCAGCAACAACAACAATCGACATGAGTTCCAAGTATCTGTAAATGCAAGACTATAGATGAACTTGTGTCTCAGGATAAAGCATTGAGCAGAATTTGGTTGTATGCTTTTTTGTCATCTTGAATTCTTGTAGCAGTTTCAGACTCTTGATAAAATTTGGTAACTCAAATGAGCACCATATATAATGAACCGCGTAAGAAATGCCGCGCTAAATAAAGTATTCAGTCAACTTTAATAAATGACGTAGGAAGACACACAAGTCCGAGAAATGATATTGAACAAGGAAACCCCGCTATTTCGAAATTGTGACGTCGTATCAAAAGTCTGACTCCTTCAAAAGGTGCGCAATAGTCCATGAACAATCCTGCCAAATGTCGTGCCGATGTGATTCAAATTGACGAAGCCTTGAAAGTTTAACTCCCCCCAGAACAAGAAGTAAATCAAGATAAGTAGCGTTCCTTGTCCAAAAATTCAATGCGGCATAGTATTAACCCAATGTCTCATACTAGATTCGAACCGGGATCCGTTGTTTGATCGTTTGAGTGTGGTTTCACGTCGTACTTAAGGTTATTTCACTCATACATGTATGGCGGCGTGCCAGCCCAATGGGTGCAGGAACCCACACCAGACGCCACTGGCAACAAACAATGACAAGATACAAGACAAGCACAGTGCATAACAGCACGCCACAACAGCTTCATGTTGCCCCTTAGCTCTGAGAGCAACATGAAGCTCCCTCCATTGAATGAAGTATATTTTTGGAAGATAACAGAAAGATACACTAGTATACCGTCAATCAATCATATTATAAATGTAATTTACATTTATTTGGAGCTAATTTTATCACATAAAACGGCAATTTCAAGGCAAGTTATCATGTGGTATAATTGACGCATGTAAACAATTGATCATTTGTGTATATTCTGCTATGGTTAAGATAATTGCTCATTTGTTTATTTAAGAACACTGATTAAAGCCGCTGCGTCTGAATTACTCCTGCAGCTAGGACAACTTAATGGAGAACTCTGACCACCGTAGTTAATGTTCTCGAGAGCTTCCTGTGCTCTGGTGCTCCCTAACATAAATGGGAAACACGACGCCGATTTGTGGGGTGTCGTACTTTTATGGCACTTTGTATTTCTCTTGTATTTTGTCATTGTGTATTGTCAGTGGCGTATAGGGTGGTTCCCTTCCCACATTGTTAAAGTATGGCGTAAAACCGCAATGAAACAAATCAAACACGCAGTAGGGGAGATGAATAATTTCCCCTCCCAGATATTTACCCGTTGGACATCACCCAATAGGAATCTACCCCCCCCCCCCCAATACATTTGTACCAGGGGGGGGGGGGGTCATAGAACCCATGATATCAATTTAGGAGCGGTTTAGATTAGATTTCAATTTAAGCGATATACTTACATGTAAAGAGGCTTATCGGAGAGTTCTTGCCAAATATCGACTGAAAGTAATTCTTTAGAATTTTATTTAGGATTAAAAATGACCCATGTAGGGTTAGTAGTATTCCCTTGAGGGTTTAGAATGAGTCATCTAGGGATCAGAACAAGTCATTTAGGGTTCAGAATGAGTCATTTAGGGTTCAATCTGAATCATTTAGCGTTCAAAATGAATCATTTAGGGTTCAGATTGACTCATTTAGGGTTCAGAATGAGTCATGTAAGGCTTAGAATGAGTCATGTAGGTTTAGAATTCGTCATTTATGGTTCAGAATGAGTCATTTGAGGTTCAGAATGAGTCATTTAAGGTTCAGAATGATATGGTTCAGAATGAGTCATTTAGGGTTCAGAATGAGTCATTTAGGGATCAGAATGTGTCATTTAAGGTTCAGAATGAGTCATTTATGGTTCAGAATGAGTCATTAGGCGTTCAGAATGAGCCTTATCGCGTTTAGAATGAGTCATTTAGGGTTCAGTATGAGTCATTTAGGGTTTAGAATGAGTCATTTAGGGTTCAGTATGAGTCATTTGGGGTTTAAAATGAGCCATATAGCGTTTAGAATGAGTCATTTAGGGTTTAGAATGAGTCATATAAGGTTAAGAATGTGTCATATAGGGTTTAGAATGAGTCATTTTGACCAGAATATCAACCATTACGGTAATAGGGATGGTTCCTCAGTTTGTCACTAACACCACCGTCATATATATACATAATTACCTTAAATGAGACGCAAAGCACCCAGCAAACAACTTTTATTTTTGTGTAAATATATGATATATGTTGATATATAATACTTATTGTTAAGTTGCGTTTGATGAAAATTGACAGCTTGGGGCAATGACATTTATGTATTCGTTTGATTGGAGCGTAACGTCGTACGACACTTAAACGACGACTTTGAATTATCAGTGGGTTTTTTTGTTGTGGAAAACTGAAATGGAAACATGTGAAAGCCAACCGGCGATATCACCAGTTAGCAGTGAACTTCAATTATATACCAAGGGTCGACATACAGCCTCAAACCTGTACAGTTCACCAATGGGGATCGGGACGAGAAGGTGCTACCCACTGAACGACGCCGCTAATACCAGCGAGTCTGGCAGTTATCAGCAGTTCAATGACACTTTGGATTTCACATGTTCGTCAATTGCTATGTGTGAAAATATGCTCTTTTTAAGTGACCTTACGAATCACGTCCGGCACCACATGATTGC
>JAUELC010109486.1:0-11703 GCA_031471745.1 Cryptochiton stelleri
GCACGCCGTCATATAAGTGAAATAACCTTAAGTACGGCGTAAAACCTCAATCAAATAAATAAATAAACTGTACACTGTAACCCTGGCTTTTAGGACAAAGACTTTGACAAAGAGGTGATTTACAAATAGCTAATCAGTAATTTACCAAGAAATCTTTGTTTTCAGCTGTTGTGATCAGTGTTAATCAGGAAACAGAGAAGATAATTCTGTCTTTGTTAAAGAAATCATTTCCACCCGATACACCTTGTCCTAAATTGGTGAGTTGAATACACACTTATAATGGTCACATAATGATTATGAAATTACATTGTAATAGTAAATATATGAAAACTACAGGTTTCATGCGTAAGATTAATACCAAACATTCTTTTCCAACAGAGCAAAAGACTTCACATTTTATAGTTATGTTAGTGTGGCTGTTTACTGTTGAGTACACCACCGCCCTATAAGTGAAACACCCTTGAGCATGACGCACCAACACCAATCAATCAACATTACACAATGCATACATAATACATGTACATATAAGTTTATAATAGTCATATTCAACATAATCTTCAAAGCCTAATGTCCTCTGGCTAAGGGCTGCATGTTCCAAGCCTGATCATGATGTCCTACTTAGCACTGGAGAAACATTTATTTTCCAATTGAGCAAAACACTTCACATTTTATGGTCAGGTCAATGGGGCTATTCATTGTTGGAGTACACTGCCGTCATAAGTGAAATACCCTTAAGCACGGCATTAAACACCAATCAATCAGTCAATCAATGAATCCTCCATATGTTCTAAATGCTATCCTAATGAGACATAGTATTTATTTCCCCAAATCCACCTGGCCACCTCAAAATTCTAAGCCAGTTGTTTCCTCATTTGTCCTAATGCTGTTTTATTTTGTCTTTTATTTACTGTGATCAAGGGTATTATAAATGATGATGAATTTCCCGTCTCTTACAGGTGAGTCAATTAGTTAATGAACTTGATATTAAATAAAGAACACTTGGATTGATGCAGAAGTAGATTCAGGTGTTGAGCATGTTGAGTGTTTTTCCTCTGGAAAAAATGTAAAATTTCACCCAAACACAAAATATAAGGTCATAAATTTCTTTCTTTTATTGTTAAAATTTCTCGCCTATATGTAGGATTTTACCAGATACCCGAACTATGGATTTATGTTTGCATGTTTTTCCAGGGGTTGCCTTGTCTTAAGAAAGAATTGTATTGGGAAACATATGAATACTTCATGTTTACTCAATGTTTTTGTATTTACTATGGTGTCATTAGTACAATGTATTATGTCATCTGAGGCATAACAAATTTTATGTTAAACCCCATGCAATATGCATGATAAATGCTGCGTGTAACCCAAAGCAATAAACATAATAAATGCTGCTTGAAACCCAAAGCAACAAACATAATAAATGCTGCGTTAGACCCCAAAGCAATAAACATAATAAATGCTGCGTGAAACCCAAAGCAATAAACATAATAAATGCTGCGTGAAACCAAAGCAATAAACATAATAAATGCTGCGTGAAACCCCAAAGCAATAAACATAATAAATGCTGCGTTAAATAAACCCCAAGCAATAAATATTATAAATGCTGCGTTAAACCCCAAGCAATAAACATAATAAATGCTGCGTAAACCCCAAAGCAATAAACATAATAAATGCTGCGTGAAACCAAAGCAATAAACATAATAAATGCTGCGTGAAACCCAAAAGCAATAAACATAATAAATGCTGCGTTAAACCCCAAGCAATGAACATAATAAATGCTGCGTTAAACCCCAAAGCCATAAACATAATAAATGCTGCGTTAAACCCAAAGCAATAGACATAATAAATCCTGCTTGAAACCTAAAGCAATAAACATAATAAATTCTGCGTTGAACCCCAAAGCAATAAACATAATAAATGCTGTATGAAACCCAAAGCAATAGACATAATAAATGCTGCATTAAACCCCAAAGCAATAAACATAATAAATGCTGCGTTAAACCCCAAGCAATAAACATAATAAATGCTGCGTGAAACCCCAAAGCCTTAAACATAATAAATGCTGCGTTAAACCTCAAAGCAATAAACATAATAAATGCTGCATTAAACCCAAAGCAATAAACATAATAAATGCTGCATGAAACCCCATGCAATAAACATAATAAATACAGATACCACTCTCTAAGTTTCTAGTTCGGAAAAATTTGCAAGCTGAGACTCGTACAGGACTCGAACCAACAACCCACAGAGTCAGCAGTAAATACCGGCCACCTACTAAAAAAAATCGTATCATAAATGCTGCATGAAACCCCAAGCAATAAACATAATAAATTCTGCATTTATATTTTTTTCATAACACTACTTTTGTATTAACAGTTATTTTGGGTAAGCATATTCTCTTGAAAAATCACAGGTTAGATGCCATATCTTGATAGAATGATAAAGCCAGTTCAGTACAGTTTGCAGGCTGAGACCCATACAGGTCTCGAACCGAAGACCCTCAAGAGTCAGGCACCAAATGGCCAGCAGTAAATACTGGCCACCTAGACCACACTTTATTCTAACTAAGAAAGTGTAATCTCAAATAATCACTTTAATCGTCACTTTCTAAACAACTCAAATTGTCAAAATAAACATTTCAAATACATATACAATTAGTATCAAAATTTAAACTTATCACTCCACAAAAGATTTCTCGCTGACAATCGCTGTCTGGCTAAGGGCAGTATTTTGTTTAGGTATATTCATGCTATCAGCTATGGCGGAACATTATTTTTTCCAACAGAGTATTTATAAATAACCCTTCACATTATGTTTGTGTTTGAGTTTTGTTGCTGTTTACTGTTGGAGTGAAATACCATTGAGCACGGCGTTAAACACCAATCAATCAGTCAGTTAAGGGTATCCCTTTAGTGTCAATGTTCCTCTCAGCTTTAGCAACCTCATACAGTGTGAGCGGGCCTAGGAGGGAGCATCATGTTGCCCTGGTGCTCTCAGAGCTAAGGGGCAACATGAGGCTGTTGTGTGACCACAGGCTATCGTCACTTGACCTACATATATTCTAAAACATCGCATGGGTGGGCTCTTCGAGGTGAAATATCCTACTGTTAATCCCAAGAATGTTGTGAGTTGTGACTCCGGGTGCTCTCCTCCATCAATTAATGAATACTGGCACCACAATAATATGTGAAACAATCTTAAGTATGCCACACACACAAAAAAAAAAAAAAAAAATGAATAAATATGATAAAAGTATTTGTTTATGGTAAATCTCTTTACATTTTTGTAAACAGTAATAAAAAGTTTGCATTTGAGGAAAAATGTTTGTTTATTTATTTCAGCCGTCATTTACAGATCCGAGGTGTGACCTACGATGAGTTACTTCACTCAATAATGGGTTTTAATAACTGCCACTGTGTACCTTATTTAATGAAGAAATTAAATGTGGAGACAGATCCGAGACATCCACCTTCATTAACAAGAACTTTCAGCAGGTAAAGAACACTTCATTTTAACGTGCAGGTGTTAAGTGGAAATTTTCTGTCCTGGGGCTCTCTGAGCTATTAGCGGGCGATTGGAGGGAGCTTCGTGTTATCCTGGTGCTCTCGGAGCAAAGGGGAAAGAAGAAGCTGTTGTGACATCCTGTTATGTCCTGTGATTGTCTAGTATCTTGTCATTGTTTGTTGCCAGTGGCGTCGGGGGTGGTTTCCTTCACCCATTGGGCTGGCACGCCGCCATATTAGTGAAATAACCTTAAGTACGATGTAAAACCCCAATCAAACAAACAAATCTCTGAACTATTAAGAGACTACACAAATCTGAATTGTTTTGGGGTCTTGCACTGTACATTTTTTTTTTATTTCAATACATCTTATTGCCCCATGTGTTGCATCCTGTGCTCGTCTTGTATCTCGTCTTGTATCTCGTCCTTGTTTGTTCCCAATGACATCAAGGGTGGTTTCCTTCACCATAGGGCCTGCTGACAAGCCGTTATATGAGTGAAATAACCTTAAGTATGGCATAAAACCCTAATCAAAATTCTTGTGGTTTCCTTAAATAGTGCTTTCCTTATATAGTGGTTTGATAAAATAATGAACTAAGTCTTCTTCTGCTTTGGATTTTCAAATCCTTTGTTCATTTGTGTTCTTAAATGAATCATATATTTGGGTCATTTTTCATTGTGTGACTTTCGTTTATTTAACAATGTACTGCTTTTGTTTTAGATTTAATTTGAACTTTAATTTTATATTGATGAAAATATGTTTTCAGGGTCAGAATTTCGAAAACAGAAAGTGCAGAGTCCTTAAGGAAAGTGCAATCCTCTAAATTGGCCATGAAAAGGTAAACTTTCCAAATGTTAGTTGGTTTACAATAACTGGGGCTTGACGATGTGGAGTATCGCCTTGGCTCAATCAGTAGCACATTGGCTTTGTAGATCCCTTTCTTAGTACCACATAGTGTCGAAGCAGTGCGTCAAACCAAGGTATATGAGGTGAGTTCACCTATGGTTTTGGACATCTTGGGTGATCTTTGTGATGTTTCCTCTTGGCCAAATAATGGCCATGCAAATTCATCCTAGATGTCAAATAGGCATTCCTTGAGAGATTTGGAATGGATCCTTCGCAGGATGTTCTGCAGTTCAGTTTGTTTAATTGGTGTTTTCTGCCGTCCCAATGTTATTTCCCATTCTTGACGGCGGTGCTTGTTTTACCTGGAAACTTCCCCGACTCCTGCAAGTCACTGTCAGCTACGCTCGAAAAACATCTGTATGTGGGGAAGCCGCCAGTGACTTGCAAGAGTCGGGGAAGTTTCCAGTTGAAACAAGCACCGCCGTCAAGAATGTGAAAAAACATTGGGACGGCACTCCACCCCATGAACCGTGTTGATCCAAAATTCTCATCATTACAGGTTGAGCACACAGTGTGTGTTTGGCCTTGCGAGGCGAGAATATCAAACACGATAGATATTTACACACTGCCTCTCAAGGCAGAAATCTCACTGAAAGCGCAAACGGGGGAAACAGCTGAGCTCCTCTCGTGTGCGGCAGGTTTTAAAAACAGGCTTTGTTGTCCTGATGTGAGTATACAGTCCCTTGAGATCCTGGGAAGTCCAAACATTTTAATGATGAAATCTCCAGGTTTTGAGAGTGCTTGAAATCACTGTTTTTAAAAGTAAAACCCGGATTTCTTTCATTGGTAAAAGTGATAAAGGTAAAATAATAATCAACCGAAATTATACTTCTACTCAAACTTTTGTTTCTATTGTTATATTTTATCTTGGCAGTGTTGCAGAAGGTGTGAGTTATTTCAAAGCGGGTAAGCCTCTAGAAGCCCTGCAGTTGTTAAATAAAGCTCTACAGATTGATGCAGAAAATGTGGAAGCTTTGGTGGCCAGAGGAGCTTTGTAAGTATGAGAGATAAAATGTATAGGTGGTGCTGTGGCTCAGTGGGTAGTACATTGCCCTGCTGAACCCCCTTCAATGTACCGTGGTTCAGTGGGTAGTACATTGCCCTACTGAATTCCCTTCAATGTGTTATGGTTCAGTGGGTAGTACATTAGCCTACTGAACTCCCTTCAATATACCATGGCTCAGTGGGTAGTAAATTGACCTGCTGAACCCCCTTCCATGTACCATGGATCAGTGGGTAGTACATTGCCCTACTGAACTCCCTTCAATATACCATGGATCAGTGGGTAGTACATTGCCCTACTGAACCCCCTTCCATGTACCATGGCTCAGTGGGTAGTACATTGCCCTAGTGAACTCCCTTCAATGTACCATGGATCAGTGGGTAGTACATTGCCCTACTGAACTCCCTTCAATGTACCATGGTTCAGTGGGTAGTACATTGGCCTGCTGAACCTCCTTCAATGTACCATGGCTCAGTGGGTAGAACATTGGCCTGCTGAACTCCCTTCAATGTACCATGGTTCAGTGGGTAGTAGATTGGCCTGCTGAACCCCCTTCAATAGCCATGGCTCAGTGGGTAGTACATTGGCCTGCTGAACCTCCTTCAATGTACCATGGCTCAGTGGGTAGTACATTGGCCTGCTGAACTCCCTTCAATATACCATGGTTCAGTGGGTAGTACATTGGCCTGCTGAACCCCCTTCAATGTACCATGGCTCAGTGGGGAGTACATTGGCCTGCTGAACTCCCTTCAATATACCATGGCTCAGTGGGTAGTGCATTGGCCTGCTGAACTCCCTTCAATATACCATGGCTCAGTGGGTAGTACATTGCCCTACTGAACTCCCTTCAATATACCATGGCTCAGTGGGTAGCACATTGGCCTGCTGAACTCCCTTCAATATACCATGGCTCAGTGGGTAGCACATTACCCTGCTGAACCCCCTTCAATGTACCATGGCTCAGTGGGTAGTACATTGCCCTACTGAACTCCCTTCAATATACCATGGCTCAGTGGGTAGCACATTGCCCTGCTGAACCCCTTCAATATACCATGGCTCAGTGGGTAGTACATTGGCCTGCTGAAATCCGTTCAATGTACCATGGTTCAGTGGGTAGTACATTGGCCTGCTGAACTCCCTTCAATATATCATGGCACAATGGGTAGTACATTGGCCTGCTGAACCCCCTTCAATGTACCATGGCTCAGTGGGTAAAACATTGCCCTACTGAACCCCCTTCAATGTACCATGGCTCAGTGGGTAGTACATTGCCCTACTGAACTGCCCTCAATATACCCAACAGGTTTTTGGCCAAGCAGACAAGATTTTTTATTTTTTTTTCAGTTTTAAAACTGAATTCAGCTTGTTTCATCTTTTAATTTGGATCATCTCGGTTTGTTTTGTTGATAAGTTTTGTGAAGAGAAACACTTTACATTTACTTGGGGGGTTTATTCTTCCTACGTGGGGCATTGTGTTCAATTTATAGTATGTCTATGTACTGTTTGAGTACACTGGCATCATATAAGTATCAATCAGTCTCACAGAGGTCTTAGCATGTCCGAGGTGTATTGTGTAACAGTCTTCAGATGGTGACTGGTAAACATGGTTCCATGAGACGACACTCACTGTCCGAGGTATATTGTGTATCAGTGTTCAGATGGTGACTGATTCACTGTCCGAGGTATATTGTATATCAGTACACATTAGACAACACTCACTGTCCGAGGTGTATTGTGTTTTAGTACACATGAGACAACACTCACTGCCAGAGGGTGTATTGTGTATTAGTGCACATGAGACAACACTCACTGCCAGAGGTGTATTGTGTATCAGTACATATGAGACGTCACTCACTGTCTGTCATGTCTGTCAGTGCCCGAGGTGTATTGTGTATCAGTACACAGATGGTGACCGGTATACATGGCCCCATGAGACGTCACACACCGAGTCTGGCTTTACCAATGGAGACTGGCCACACAGAAAGACATAACTGGCTATGAACCCCACTACCCTTGAGTACAATATTAAACACCAATTTAACATTCATTTATAGGAATCCACTGTTATACAATTGTTGATTTGATTTTGTCTTTTCAGATACGCTAACAACGAGAGTTACAATAAAGCCATTACAGATTTCAAGGTCGCTATGAAAATAAATCCCAAACACACGAATGCCAGGAAGTATTTACGAGAAACCCTGCTGGCTAGAGGAAGAGAGTAAGCACATTTTCAGCCCAAAAAGCCAAATAAATGTTTCTCATTGACTGTCCTCACCTATCACTTTCTCCCCGCCCGACCATTTTCATTGACATTTTTGTTAAAAACAAATATTGCTGCTCCAATATGAACATCCGCCATGTCCTTTTTTTATTAGAAACTATAATGTGTAATTTAGCATAAATTCTAATATTAAACCATGTTTGTGTCGGCATGCATCGTCCTAAACACAAGCATACATGTAGGTTAGCATGCTGGACTGCTGATCCTCCTTCGATGTACAGTACTGCCAGGGTCTAGCTTTCCCTTAAACTCAGGGTCTTCCCCACATCTTCCTAGGAGGATCCCTACACCGTCCAAGAGAGTTCCACACAAATTGTCATAACATACATGAACATCTTTTAGGGAACTTCCTGGGAGGTTCCCAGAAAGATGTGGGGATCGTTCAAACATGTTCCTGGGATCTTCTCAAGCAGATAAGAGAAGCTGGACCCTGGCAGTGCTGTACTGCAACAGCTCGTCTCCCAATGGACCACAACCGGCAAATGAGTTAGTCACTCCGGCTATTGGAGGCGAAGGGTTTTATGAGGAGTTTTTGAGAGTAAAAAGTGGATAATCTGATTTCATATAAGTGAAATGCCCTTGAGTACAGTGATAAATGCCCTCTGTCTGAGAGCAGCATGTTTCGGACATTATCATGATGTCTTTACTTAGCTCTGGAGGAACATTAATTTTCCAACAGAGCAAAACACTTCACATTTTATGCTTTTGTGTTAGTGTGGCTATATAATGTTGGAGTACACCGCCGTCATATAAGTGAAATACCCTTGAGCACGACATTAGACACCAATCAATCAATCAATCAATCAATCCACAATGTTAAACACCAATCACACAAACAAACAATATGGATGATGAGATCAATCAGCATTTGGTTTAGCATCAGAATATGGGAATGATGCTTATGACTTGCGAGAGGATTGGTGCTTTCCCCCTCTGCATATCAGTGAAATAATATTCAGTAACACCAAATAAATAAATAACTTGAAGTATGTTTTGAAAGTCCTGTAAGAAAGTGGATCACTTTTTATATAGCCGATGAAAATCGGTTGTATTATTGTATGGGTCCATCCGGTGTCCGTCCAGTTATTCCCAATCCGTTTCAGGAGCAGAACTTGAAAACTATAAGGCCTATCTTTATGTCATTTGGTAGGCACAATCACCATCAACTGTAGTTGTGCCTTTCACTATTACGGATTCACCAATATTTTTTATTTCTTATATTAAAAACTAACAAAGTAACAAAGACAATTTTACTATTATTTCGCAGGCAGCTGGAGGGAGTTTCCTGTTGCCATGTTGATTTCAGTGCTAAGGGGTAACACGAAGCCGATGTGTTGTGGCTTCCTGTTATGTCCTGTGGTTATCTTGTCATTGTTTGTTGCCAGTGGTGTCGGGGGTGGTTTCCTTCATCCATTGGACTGGCACGCCGTCATACAAGTGAAATATCCTTCAGTACGGCGTAAAACCCCAATCAAACAAAATACTCTGGTATTTTCAGTGGCTGTTGTGAGACATCTGTTGATTTACGTCACTCTTGTGAAGGGCATTATGTTTTGAAGTATATTCATGTTCTGAGTTGTGGAGGAATATTATTTTTACAACAGATCATTTATTTATATTAAATGTTAGTTGCAGACACTGAAAAAATCCTGTTCAGAAAAATTTGAAACCCAGCGGACGAGAATCAAGTGATTTTCATAGTTTCAGCAATTAAAATTCCTTATATAAGTCCATGGAAATGATCTTTAACATTTATATATAACACTTTATTTATAAAAAAAATATATAACACTTCATGTTATGGATTTGTCAAGTTATGTTGCTGTTTACTGTTATAAATACGGGTGTTTGGTTGCCTGGGTGCTCTCAGAGCTAAGGGACAACATGAAGCCAATTTGTTTACGGCGTCTAATTGTGATTGTCTTGTATCTTGTCAATATTTGTTTTCAGTGCCGTCGAGGGTGGTTTCCTTAACCCAATTTGGGCTGGCATACCATCATATGAGTAAAATAACCTTAAGGACAGCGTAAAAACCCACTCACAAATAAAAAAAACTGTTGTTAATACACTGCCGTCATATGTAAAGTGACATACCCTTGAGCATGACGTTAAACACTATATTAATAATCAGTCTGTTGATTATATATATGTTTAGGCTCCATGATTATGGACGGTTTGAAGATGCCGAGTCCTTCTACCACCAAGCTTTGGAATTGGATCAAAATGACGTGGAAGTTATTCATTATATCCGTCTGTGTCGTCAAGGGCAGATCGCTCAGGTACGCAATAAGTAAAATAGATAAATTAATGATCATTTGCCATTTAACTGTATTACAGGCAAAAATAAAGGTATTCCACAAGTTTTTTTTTGTTTTCAGAACATTAATTTAAAACTTTCGCAAAAGAACATGTAGACATATAGAGATACTCCTCGACTGATTGGGAACGTGTACACATATATAGGAATTCTGCCGGTGATTTGGAACCTGTACACATATAGAGATATTCTGCGAGTGATTTGGAACGTGTACACATATAGAGATATTCTGCGAGTGATTTGGAACGTGTACACATATAGAGATATTCTGCGACTGATTTGGAACATGTTCACATATATAGAAATTCTGCGAGTGATATGGAGCGTGTACATATATAGAGATATTTCGCGAGTGATTTGGAACATGTGCACATATAGAGCTATTCCTAGACTGATTTGGAACGTGTACACATATAGTGATATTCTGCGAGTGATCTGGAACATGTTCACATATAGAGATATTCTGCGAGTGATTTGGAACTTGATCACATATAGAGGTATTCTGCGAATGATTTGGAACTTGTACACATATAGAGCTATTCTGTGACTGATTTGGAACGTGTACACATATAGAGATATTCTGCGAGTGATTTGGAACATGTACACATATAGAGATATTCTGCGAGTGATTTGGAACTTGTACACATATAGAGATATTCTGTAAGTGGTTTGGAACGTGTACACATATAGAGATATTCTGCGAATGGTTTAGAACGTGTTTACATATAGAGATATTCTGCGACTGATTTGGAACGTGTACACATATGGAGATATTCTGCGAGTGATTTGGAACGTGTACACATACAGAGATATTCTGCGACTGATTTGGAATGTGTTCACATATATAGAAATCCTGCGAGTGATTTGGAACGTGTACACATATAGAGATATTTCACGAGTGATTTGGAACGTGTACACATATAGAGATATTCCTCGACTGATTTGGAACGTGTACACATATAGTGATATTCTGCGAGTGATTTGGAACGTGTTCACATATAGAGATATTCTGCGAGTGATTTAGAACTCATTCACATATAGAGGTATTCTGCGAGTGATTTGGAACGTGTACACATATAGAGCTATTCTGTGACTGATTTGGAACTGTACACATATAGAGATATTCTGCGAGTGATTTGGAACATGTACACATATAGAGATATTCTGCGAGTGGTTTAGAACGTGTTTCAGGGTTCGCACACTACCTTGAAAACCTTGAAAAGCCTTGAAAATCAAAATAAAAATTCAAGGCCTTGAAAAGCCTTGAAAATCAATAAAAATACCAAAGTACCTTGAAAAGACCTTGAAAATGAGAATTGTGCTGTCAGAATGTTATGACTGTGGCCAACTTTTGACCTTCCAAATTGTTTTTATAGGTTGTGTCGATCACAAGAAGGCCGGCCCATAGCATCAAACATTTCGCGCGTGCACTTTCTGCTTTACGATATCACGAGGCGACACTGAAATTAACCCGTGTCCTGCCGGCACCATGTACCTGCCGCTCACAGGGTTGCTGAATATTGATAGCTCTTCTCTGCCTGGGAAGCCCTCAAGTCCAGCAATTGGCCAGTTACCCAGAAAAAAAACCTGCCGAGTGCTGTCCAGTCTGACTGGCATGCTGTAATATGAGTGAAATAACCTTAAGTACCGGGTTGTCGCTAAAGGCCGGCGGTATAACGCCACATGTTTG
>JAUELC010109597.1:0-11703 GCA_031471745.1 Cryptochiton stelleri
CAGACCTGTAAATTTCGCCATGCATAATTATTTTAAGTTCAGTTAAACCTAAATTTGATTGTAAGCTGCTTTATTGACATGTTATCACTGTGGGGCCATTTTTCTCATTTCACACCCAGCTTTATAACTAAAATTTAAGTAAGGGTTAGAACTCTTGCTCTCCGTGTTTCAGACAGGGTAGAGACTGCTTGGAAAAAGTGATATGACATATCAAGGGCGTAGCCCGAAGGAAGTCATATCACCTTGTCAAAGCGGTCTCTACCCCGTCTGAAACACCGAGAGCGAGGGTTCTAAGTTACTTACATACTGATCCAATTTTCACCACAAATGTTTTTTTTTGCGTATTAATCGGTTTTGAGAAACATTGCATGCATTCAATTTAAAATTTTATATTGGAGCATAGATATTAACATTTATATGACTATTGCCGGAATTGTTTGTGATATTTTTTGGGACTGAAACTGGCAGTACTTTGCCCATTGGGCTGGCACGCCATCATATGAGTGAAATAATATGATACCAGGTTAGATGAATGAAACTAATTTAACCAAAAACAAATAAAATAATTCCATACTTACGGGATCGCGGGCGAATGCATCTGGTAAAATATTTTCCTGTTGCAGTTTCTTTTGAATATAAACAGCAGCTTGGACCATCCCCTGCAAAAAAAAATAATTCAACGCTCAAACAACTGTACTGTGGCGATCCCCTAAATGATTTGCCTCAAAAAAAAAAATCCCCTGTTTATTCCAGCATTTTGACAACATTTTACTGTTGAAACAATGGTTTACATGTAGGTTTTGTAGAGAATTGTAACAACAGTTCATATACCCCGGTATTTCACTTATATGACGGTGGTGTGCTCCAACAAAACAATAGCTACAATAACACAAACCATTAAAGGGGAAGTGTTTTGCTCGGTTGGAAAATTAATGTTCCTCTAGTGCTAGGTCATTCTACTCGGAACATGCTGCCCATAGCCAGAGGGCCATGTATGAATGTAAATTAAACCATGATAAAGCTTTTGTTTGATTGGGGTTTTACACCGTACTTAAGGTTATTTCACTTATATGACGGCGTGCCAGCCCAATGGTTGAAGGAAACCACCCTTGACGCCACTGGCAACAAACAATGACAAGATACAAGACAATCACAAGACACCACAATGGCTTCTTGTTGCGCCTTAGCTCTGAGAGCACCAGGACATCACGAAGCTCCGACCAACCGCCCGCCACAGATAATGTGACGACGTGCCAGCCCAAAGGTAGCCATCCTTGACATACATTCTCGACAAACACTGACAATATAATATACTAGTAAAAGACACTACACAAAACATGGCGCCAGAAGATCAAGTCAGAGGTTGACAAAGGTCAACGACTTATGAACCCAATATATAAAAATAAAAATAAATATTTTCTCCTTGAAGATTTAAATATTTAATTTTTTTGTGCCAAATTGAATATTTTATTTAATCAACATGCCACTTAGCAGTCTGAGATGTGACTTCTATCAACTATCGAAAGACTGCAAATTTACAGTGCTATCCACAATGAATCAACTTCTTTGAGCTCAAAGATCACCAGGATACAGGAAGCTCCTACCAAACGCCGACAAATAGAGCTGATCTTGCCATCATAATTTCATAAAACTTTGCATGAGTTTTGATGGAGATGAAGTTGACTGTGTTGACATTAATAACCCCTTCAATTGGAGACACTCCCGTCTGTCAACTTAATTGGAGGACAGAATCTCAACAGATGTGCAGCAGGAAAAAAATGGAGAAAAAAAGAGACAAAAAGTTGGTCTCGGTTACATGACTTGAGTTTCTCAGACTTGGAAATAAAAATCTGCTCATAATATTTTTCAGTATATATATACATTATTTATCTGATCCATGTGAATGTAGAAAATTCCAAAATTATTTTATTTGGTGTGTGCTACTGCTAAGTACTGCTGAAGTAATATGCATGAAGCAATAAATTGTCAACGAAATGCCTAAGTATTAAAAAAAACTTTTAAAAAATATTTCCAATATATACAGTATTTATACTTCATTGACTTTTCATAAAAATCAAAATTCCAAATTTCAAGACAATTTAGGTTTTCGATATACAAAAGTCCCACGAAAAAACATTTGTATTTTTTAAAATATATTGTGACCTTGTCTTGAGGGTCAATACTCAATAACTTCAACGTATCATATATAAAACTCATTATTTGATAAGCCAATGCAGTATAAAGATTAATAATATGAATAGTTTAAATAATTGTTCGAAGAACGACACCCTCTCATCTTGAGCCCCAGTAAGAGCTTTCAACATGTAAGTATATATAGATAAAAGGTTCATTGAGCCAGGTGATATTGCCTAAGGGCAATTATACAGTCGTATAACACTTCTGCCGAAACATTCTCAACCCCCATTGGCCTATATCGCGCCAGATCTATTTTTTTTACACACAAGTGCAATAACTGCTCTGTATTGCCCTGCGGCGAATTACGAAGCTAAAAACATATATCCCACTCAGATGACATACATGTATAAACCAGAACAATAAATTATCACATAGTTTTCTTTATCACATTTAATTTGAAGTGACAAATTTGTGTTTAAATTCTGTTCAACTCACAGAAAATACTAATAAAACTGCCCTTCTATTTGTAAATGGTAAAATGAAGTTGTAAGTTGAGTGTGTCTACATTGAGATCCATTATCAGAACACATTCGTCTACACCGGTATGTCTATAGATATACTCACAATAGTAAATAAGCAAAGTTTGACCTAATTTATTATTGCACAAGTTGGTTCTTCGAGGAAACTAATGAGTCTACATACATCAAACACAAAAGCTGAATATAAACAATGTTTGTTTGTTTGTTTGATTGGGGTTTTACGCCGTACTTAAGGTTATTTCACTTTCACAAGATACAAGACAGCCACAGGACAAAACAGGACATAACAGGACGCCACAAACAGATCGGCTTCGTGCTGCCCCTTAGCTCTGAGAACTCCAGGGTGACACAAAGCTCCCTCCAACCGCCCGCTATAAACATTGTAAATCTAAGCTTATACTTTGTGTTTCTATAAGTGAAATACCCTTCAGTACGGAGTTAAACATCAATCAATCAATCAATTTATTTGTGATCTTCAATACTTTCAACAGCAAAGTATTAACTTTGCCTTGATTTAAGCCCTTTGTTTAGCAGTGTGCATTTTTTAAACCTCAATCCCATGATAATATACATGTATGTATATATAATATAACAATAACTTCAAGTACCTGAAATATCGTTAGATATAAATATTAATTTGAGCAACATGTAACTCACAGTTCCTTTCCGTTTTGTCACATTAATTGACAGGTACATTATTTATAATTATAAACACCCTAAAATATCAAATTCACTGATTTAGGGTCGATTGTTTGTTTGATTGGGGTTTTACACCATACTTTAGACTCATTTGATGTCTATTTAGCCGGTTATCTTGAATCAAATCATGTCAATACATTCCTGCTGGCAAAATGTTTGTTTAACCTCTTCAGAACTTCAGGGTTTTTTTATGGAAAGAGGAAATAATTTCTGTGAAGATGCGTCCCATCTGCATGAGATATGTTTACTATGCTAACAAGGCAGCAAGATGGCGAATCCCTTCAGTGTAATGCATCCGTTTGTCCTTTAGGTTTTTTTCTGGGGTTTTGTTTTTCCTTCATCCCTTTTGCACCCAGTGGTCAGTTAAGTCAATGATGCTCAATATGTTCCCCATAGGACATGTACAGTAAGTGAACTGTATTTTTACCCCGTAATGAAGGGGGTCTAGATCTTACTTTGTTGTTGTTGTTGTTCTTCTTTTCTTAGTGTTGTTGTTGTAACATTAGCTTTATTGACTACGTCTCTCTTAATAAAGTGAGAATTGTTCAGAAAATTTGACAGTGTAAAATTAGACTTATGGTTATAAGGAAACCATAACAGAGCCAGAAGAAAAAAAAGTTAGGGGGGGGGGTCAGCTCACAGAACAAAACCATACAAGTCCCCTTCTCAATGGGTACCCAGTGTTTCCTGTTTCATGTATTTTTCACCGTTCTTGCCACTGCTGGGCAGTTGGATTTCCCAAAGGGTATTCATGAACTAGAGTGTATATCCTTTTCTATTCATCTCTTGTGTACCTGTGATCAGCTCATGGGAAGATATAAACCTTTCAAATGTACCTCTGGGGGCACTTGAAGGGGTATCAGGCACTTCCTGTTGTTTCAAATGTTCTTGCCGATCCGTTTCATTCGCCAGTCTTGCTCCCCTGGTTAGTTCTATGGAACTTTCGAAGATATCCCTCCCAAGGGTGTACAATTATCATCTAACCATTCAAGAAACTTCCAAAGCTCAGAGGTGTTAACAGATGTTGGATAGAAAACCCTTTTTTCTCAGCAAGAGAGCAAAAACCTGAAGAAAAAATCTGAAATCAGGCAAAAACCTGAAGATTTACACCTCTGAAAGCTACTCATCCCAAGGGTATACAATTATATAATCCAACCATTCAAGTAACTTCCAAAGTTATCCTTCCCAAGGGTGTACAATTATAATCTAAGCATTCAAGTACCTTTTCCTAATCTATTTGCAGCCTGTGGTCCATTTTAAATTGACACCTAAGATGTCTTTTAGAACTGGAACCTGCCTATGTTAAATCACCTTCCGAGCAAATGAGGTCAGCTGACCACATTGTCAATATCTTTTTTTTCTTTTAATTAATTGTTTTCACACTTGTTATGTTCAAATCGTAAATACAACAATGGCTCGTGTGAATGAATACAATTTATTCCCAATCACTAACAAAAATAATTATTTTCAAATATTGTACAAAAGAAAAAAAATATTTCAAAAAATTTCAGCAATGATTTAGAGAAATTTTCAAAATTGATTGACAGTCGACCATTACAATAAAAAACACACGCACTCAATAACACATCTCGAACTCTGACAGGTAAGGTGTCAGACCAGTCATAGGTTTCAATAATGTAACGGCCTTAGGTGATTCCCGGATGAAAATAGTTCTTGAACTCTTATCGTCTTCCGGATCACCCAAGTAGGTAAACAGTGGCAAGGAAATAGTGCAGACTGTAACCAAACCTAGAGCTTCTGCCAATCTAAGTGAAACATCTCGAGGCAAAACAAGTTTCTACAGCAAACTGGTAAATGCCTTTTACCTGATGTTGAGACAAGAACTTAGAGAACAGAGTCTGTACACCAAGAATGTCTGTCGACATTGCCAGTAGAGGTATGAGTTGTAATAGCAAACTCAGCAGACAAGATGCAGCAAACAACTGATACAAAGTTACGCAATTATTGGATGCTAGAAATAGATTTCCGGCAAGTCCATGCTCAAAGACAAAACATGAAATTTAAGTTCTGGGTTTGAGTTAATACTATTAAAACCTGATACTAAACCTAACCCTAAACTTAACACTAAAATTGACGTCATATCTTACATGACGGTCTATCCAGATTTCCAGAGTTCAAATTTATTGATTTGTTTGTTTGTTTGATTGGGGTTTTATACCGTACTTAAGGTTATTTCACTCATATGACGGTGTGCCAGCCAAACGGGAGAAGGAAATCACCCCCGACGCCACTGGCAACAAACAATGACAAGATACAAGACAACCACAGGACAAAAACTGGACATAACAGGACGCCACGAACAAATCGGCTTAGTGTTGCCCCTTAGCTCTGAGAGCACCAGGGCAACATGAAGCTCCCTCCAACCGCCCGCTCAAATTTATTAAAACAGCTCAAATAATTTACAATTCACTTCAACCAACTGTTTGTCGCTCCTGTGCTGGGGTGTGAATAAAGATTTTGAAGTTGACAAATCACTTCATACAATTAGAAATTTCACTCCAGCAGTTGGAAATTCAATAATTCACAACTGATGACAAATAAGGTCAAATAATGCAAAATTCAGGTAAAATAATACAAATTCAACCCCCATAATAGACAAAATGTTCAGAACTCAAATAAATGAAAATTCAGCTGAAATAATTTAAAATTTAGCTAACATAATTTAAACTTTAGCTAAATCCATTGAAATTCTTACATGTACCTTAGCTCAAATAAATGACAAATTATTAAAAAAGAAAATTCTCTGTTTAAACAAATAAAAGTTCAGTTAAAAAAGCCAATGCCTCACATAATGAGAATCAGAGCAACAAGAAAATAAACATATATACCACAAAAAAAAGGTAAATATCAACAAACCTCATAACAAAATTATGATATTTTTATATCTCGTAATATCCACAAAAAAAAGTAAAAAACCCCAACAGAAACGCTATCTGAATCCCCTGTGTATAAAGTAGCACAATATGATAAATGAGAAATTATGATGAATTGGAAACAGGGGTGTTTATAAAAACTTAACCCAGGAAGTGTAGGTTGTGCAAATATGAGTAACCCTTGCGAGAGGAAATTAAAATCCACTTTCTTTTTTTTCTGTGCGAACACCAGCTGATCCTATTTTTTAAAACAACCAGTTTTAATTTTTTTAGCTGACAACGAATAAGGAAAATAATGTTAGAAATATGGAGAATAGAATAGAGAGGGCTGGCAACTCGCCAAAGAATAAGAACAATGTATGGAAATTTTGTAAGCCTTACATGAAAATAAAAGCTTAATATATGAATTATTCAGTAAATTTACTTACATGCAGGCAGTGATTATATACGACTACCCAACACAAATCCCTGTGGACTAACAGTTTTAAAAATATTGATGTCACTGTGAAACCAAGACTTTACCCTTTTTTTTTTCTTCTTTAAAATTTTTTACTATAAATACCGGAATGTACCAGAGCAAGGAAACAACCACTGATTCAAAGAAGAGCATTTCTTGCCAACTTTAACCAGAAAAATGTAGATTCAACTTCTTGACAGCTTGACAACCCTTGACAACAACAACATTTTTCTTTCTTTCTTAAAACAGTCAAATTTTTTGAGTAAAATGTTTGCGCTCTATCCCCTAAAATTTGTTTTCCATGTCCCTTCCACGGTTCTGTATCATGGCAAAATATCTCCATAAATCACTTCCTCAAACAAAGCCCACAATATATGTCTTCTTAGTTTAAGTAGCCCTTACTGACTCAACAGACAAGAAGTCATAATTTTAAGGTTTTTGACTGCTTCATAATTGGGCTTCTTAAGTACTTTTTAAGGGTGGGTGGGGCAGCCGACTAAAGGGTACTTTTACTGACATGAGTTCACCCAGGGAGTAAGGGTTGTAAGGGCAAAGGGGAACTATACTTCCCACAAGCATTTTCTTCTTCAGGCCTACATAATTAAACACAGGCCAGACCAAACATATTAGTAGATTCCATAGTAGTGAAGTAGATACGCAAGGATATATACTTTGTTAAACAGTTTGTTTGTATTTTTCATTGGGGATTTACCTCTTACTGAAGATTATTTAACCTTTTTATTTTTTTTAAACATTTTTTATTTTGTTTTTTAAATTAAGAGAATTGATTGAATTCTCTGTTGGAAAACATTAAGTTGCTCCACAGCTGACAGCATGAATATACTTTAAAAAATACTGCCATTAGCTAGAGGGGTTACATTAGGAGAAGATTTACAGTAAACATGTATCCACATGGGGTTGACAGAAATCCCATCTGCCTTGCCATTAATAGCTGTCTGCAAATTTTATATATATATATATATATATATATATATAAAAAAGTAAATTTAAGCTAAAATCCTAAAAAAAAAAGCAACCAATGCTTACGATTTTAAAGGAGGAATAATTCAATACCGAATCCAAAATATTTAATCTTATTGGTTTGGCTTCGTAACAAATTGTCTAAGTACTATTCTAAAAACATGCTACCAGAGTGTATGGTAGCACTTTAACAACGCTGCTGTCTCAGTTAAGAGAATCAACATCATTGCTCCAAAACAGATGTGCACCAGTTGGGGTCATTTTTCTTTTCATGATTTGCCATCTTCAAAAACATGCGAGCATTTCTGGGCTCAAGCTGAAACATCTTTAAGAGGTATGGTGTATAAAAACTACTGCACTCGGAGCGTCATGTCTGAATTTTACAACATATATATACAATTGTACGTAAAATATCCTGGTGTTCTTGAAAGTTGTTTTTGTAACTCCACAGATCTGATGTCTGCAAAAACTTAAAAGTTCAAACATCTTTAAGAGATCTAGTTTGCAAAAAAAAAGGGTACTGCATTTTTAGTGTCATGGCTGAACAGAAATTTGCTTAAAATTACTTACAAGAGTGTCATGCCGAGTGTATCTGTCTATCACTTTAGACAAGTTCAGTGTTAATTAAAATATAATTGTCTGTTATCCTTCATTAATTGGCTTCATTAATTACATGTATCATTTAGTTTAGGAGGACAAAATATGATAAAAATACATTTAGCTTTATCTGGTGTAAGTTAGAAGATATTTTTGTAAAAAATATCTTGCTGAGTCTACAGAGATTATTTCGAGTAGTTCTAATTCAATGACGTTTACAGCATTTAGTTCACCGGAATAATATCTGGGAACAACAAAGCTTGCCATTTGAGAAGAGTGACAACTCACCTAGCTCACCTAAAAATCATTAAGGTACACTGTTTTCAGCTCTCGCAGAACAAATCCTTGTTGAATCATGCTAAATGTAAATCATTCGCCTAGTTGATCAAAAAACAGTATGGGTGACAGTTTTGAGCTATGTTACCCAGGCCTCTTTGGAAATCGGCGTAATACTGAAAGAGCTATATAGGCCTACCATGTATTAATAAAAGTATTTTCAAATTCAAAAGGCAAACTATGGAACAATTAAGTTTGTCCTCTAATATATCATAGAATTAAATGACCTACATGTACAAACAAACTACTGACTGAACTTGAGATTGATCCCACGACAAACTACTAAAAACAAAACAGATGCCCCACCTACAGGCCAACATTATCAGTGAATGAGGTGTATCGCAGGTGAATCGAGGGAGTTTCCTGTTGCCCCGGTGCCCTCAGAGCTAAGGGACAACACAAAGCTGGTTTGTAGTGAAGTCTATGTTTTGCGTTTATGATTGTCCTGTCTCATCATTGTAGCCAGTGAAGTCATACAGTACTGCCAGGGTCTAGCTTCCCCTTAAACCCAGGATCTTCCCCACATCTTCCTCGGAAGATCCCCACATCTTCCGGGGAACATCCCAGGAAGATGTGGGGATCATCCCTGGAAGTTCCACAAGTTATCATATAATATTAGAACATCTTCCCCGAATCTTCCTGGGATGTTCGCCCGATGTTGTGGGAATCGTTCAAACATGTTCCTGGGATCTTCCTTGGTAGATAGAAGCTAGACCCCGGCAGTGCTGTAGGTGGTTTCCTTCACCCATTGGGCTGGCACACCATCAATTTATTAGAGTGAAATAACCTTAAGCACCCTTGTAAAACCATACAACCGTAGTTCGAGTAAAATCCTATGTCTTGGGGAGAAATTTTGAAAATAATGTTTTAGTCTTATTAATGTAGAATTTGGAGAGCAAGTCTCAATTGTTAAATTTTTGTTTGTGAGAAATTTTTAACTTTTTCTAGAGGTGACCTTAAGTATAGCGTACAACCTCCAATTGAACAAACAAACAAACAAACAAACAAATACACGAGGTATATCCAATTGGCAGCCAGCTTAAAGCCAGGCTATACACAGTACAATGTTAGCGCTTTGAGAAGTATTTCGTACACACTATAGTACAGACTGGAGCTAACAACGTCTGGACGCACCAAAAACACGCCGAATTCTGATGCAGCAAATGATTTTGGCGCCGGTTAGCGTGACTCACATGCGTCTGCTCTGTCGCTCCTTTTAAAGACAGGTGCGATCATGAAACAAAAGCAAAAAGCGCCTATTCTACATGTAGGAGCAAAGATACGATTTTGTTTTATTTCAACGCGACTTAGACGCGGGTTGGCGCGACTCATGCTTCATTTTAGGCAAGTTTTTGTTTTAGTCGCGCTTAAGGTTAAGTTAGTTCTAGTCTGTACTGTATATAAATGTGAAGCCACATTTGGTGCTGGTTATAAGAGTAGGCCACATCTGTTTCTCAGTGTATATAAAATGGCCAAGGCACACATGACATGGAGTGTTCAGGAAGGGATTTAGACAACACAAAAACTGTGAATCTAAGAAACACTTACATCTATGTAAATACACAGTTCACAAGATGTCTGGAAGATTGTTCATGCATATTAAAAGTTTAATCAATCTGTCAACAGAAACTAATCTTTATTTAAATCATCCAAGAAAATGTCGAACTGCAAAACTTACATCTGTGGACTAAGCACAGCTAAACAAAATGTCAGGGTAATATGAAAAGTAAAAAAAACCCAACTAAATGAAGGGTCTGCCATTTTAATCACAACAGAAATTTGTCTAATAATTAAGTCTCAAAGGATGTTTATTTGTTTGATTTGGGTTTTACGCCATACTTAAGGTTATTCCACTCATATAATGGAAGACAGAGGTAACAAGCAATGACAAGATACAAGACAAGCACAGGACATTATACATGGTGCAGTAAGATTAAGTTTGTTTGTTTGATTGGTGTTTTACGCCGTACTTAAGGTTATTTCACTCATACATGTATGACGGCGTGCCAGCCCAATGGGTGAAGGAAACCAACCTCAATGCCACTGGCAACAAATAATGACAAATACAAGACAATCACAGGACAGAACAGGACACCACAACAGCTTCTTGTTGTCCCTTAGCTCTGAGAGCACCAGGGCAACACGGAGCTCCCTGCAACCGCCCGAGTAAGATGAAGTGTGCACATTTATACAGTGCTAGACACCACCTCAGATTGGCTTTGTGTTGCTCCTTAGCTCTGAGAGCACATGGTCAGGGCAACTGACCATGGAAGCATGGAAGGTACATGTACCTACAACAGCCCACTAAATCTCAAAGGGGTTTGTCAAACTGAAACCCCTGAATAACTATGTAAATAGTGAAGGACATTCTGGTCAATATATCAACTGTGTGAAATGTGGTGGTGAGAATTCCAAACCATGGTTTGTATAATGATGGTATGTAAGCTTACATAGTTTGTATGAAGCTGAGCATTTGCATTTCCTGATGATGATAACATAAATCCTTAACCGAAAATCTATTTTTTTTAATGTTAAACAATAGTTTATTTCCAGAAAATGTGGAAACCAAAATTGTTTAACAGCCTACAGACCGTACATGTAAATAAAAATAACCCTTTAATCATTTACGGTAAATAACTGACTTCTTTTGTCTCATTAAACTCAATTTAGCAAATGTCACATTTTTAATTTAAAAGCTTATTTCAACTGATTTTAATTTTTACAAGTTTGCGGTCAGCATATTAGAGCATTTACATCCAATCTGGTGACCAGCCTTGCACTGGTCAGTGTAACAGAATGACTTCATCACCACGGTGACCAGTGGGCGATGACAAACGGATGATTGACTTGATGAGTTTCCTGACATGTCGTGAGGGTCACAACCTGTGGGTCCCATAGGACAAGACATGACACAAAAAATTATGCACTGAGTTTTACATGGTTGCTTTGCCGCATATTCTTCACGCAAAGTACTCTGCACTACCGTTTTAGACAATTTTGAGCCTCTTTGCTCTGTAAGCTAAAGCCAAGGACCTGTAGGGGGGTTTCTAGAATTTTTTTCCAG
>JAUELC010109708.1:1242-18528 GCA_031471745.1 Cryptochiton stelleri
CGTCGCTGCTAGCTATATAAGTCGCGCCTTTTAAGTGATCACCACACCGTCTATATTGTCAATATGGGTAAGAGGGGTAAACAGCGGACTAGCACACCCCCACACCAAAGGTTACCACCACGTAGCACGATCTCCTCATCGACCAAGACGCTTGACAAGACATTGCGACAGTTGTATTATGAACCCAACAGTCCGGCAGCGTATAGCGGAGTAGCAGGATTATGGAAAGCGGTCCTTGACAGAGGTGTTAAAGCGTCAAAAGCGCAGGTCGTTCATTGACTAAAAGGACAACAAACCTATACCTTACATCGACCTGCCCGACGTCACTTTCAACGCAATCGTGTGATCGTCGGGGGGTATTGACAGCCATTGGCTGGTGGATTTGGTGGACATACAAAGCCTGATCAAACACAACGACGGCTACCGCTACCTCACCTGTATCGATATCTTATCCAAACATGCCTGGGTCGCCCCGATTCGGACCAAAATGGGGGTTCAGTTGATCGACGCCATTCAGATCATCTTTACCTCTGGGCGTCAACCGCAGTATTTTCAAGCAGACGAAGGGACAGAATTCCTTAACAAACAATTTCAACGGTTTTAGAGAAGAGCAACTGTTGTATTTTCACACCTGGAACGAAACGAAAGCATCCGTAGTGGAGCGCTTTAATCGCACGTTCAAGGGACGCATGTACAAGTATTTTACAGCGGCCAACACTCAACGGTACATCGACGTTCTACCGGCTTTGGTGGAAGGGTACAACAACGCCTATCATCGAAGTATCGGAAGGGCACCTGCACAGGTCACCGAACGCCAGCAAGCCAGGGTTCACCGACTTTTATACGGGGCAATCAACTCACCACCAAAGCCGGCTAAATTCCAGGTGGGGTATAAAGTACGCATCAGTAAAGTCAAAGGTGTGTTTGAAAAACCCTATCTACCGAATTGTAGTACGGAAATATTTCGAATTTAGCCCTGTCGTGTACACGCTGGAAGATTTTAAAAGAGAGGTGCTGGCAGGTACGTTTTACTAGGCTGACTTACAACACGTCACGACCAACCCCGACGAGTTTTATCAGGTGGAAAAGTTTCTCAAGACGGAAACACGCCAGCGAAACACCATACCTTGGGTATTTTTATTGGCTATCATTGGGTCTATTAGTCCAATCACCGACCCTCGATGAAGATTGACCTGATTGATAGGGCACGGATCGCGCTGTGAACCCCTTGTGGAACAACACTACGAAGACTCGCGTCGGTGTGGTGGTGACGGTCATGACGGCCCGACAACAAGCCTTTGTGAATAACTATACCCGGCAAGCCGGTGGTGGTGGTTTGAACGTCGTCCTTGGTGCTTACAATCAGCGTGATCATGGTCTTGGAAATATGTTCAAACTGGTGCGACCGCTTGTCATGCAAGGTGCGAAGGCAGTCGGTCGACAGGCGTTGACGAGTGTCCTGAGCGTGGTCAATGATATGGTACAGGGACACCCTTCAAACGGGCTTTCAAACATTGTGAAGGTCAAGCGGCCAAACAACTACTCACCAAAGCCAACCGGCGTGAGCTTCCATGTCCGCCAGGCATTCGTACACCTCGACTCGCACTACAAAAAGGACCCCAGCGAGCTCGTGCTATAAAAGGACGGATCTCCGACGGATCAAACCCGATATATTCAGCTAAACCATGACGTTTGTACATCCCCAGTCCTGCGATGGTGTCCACAGTGAATTTGATTTGTGGACTATGCCACCCACGCAGAGCAGTGTGACGCTGTGAAGCCTACAGCCCCATCGCCAGCATCGGGGGTCCCGTCGAATTCCGCATTACTAATGCTGATACGGACACCTACTTGGATTTGGCTAAAACCTTGTTGTATGTGAAAGCCAAAATTGAGAAGACGGATGGGACGGAGTTCCGGAGACCGATCACCGACTAACCTTTGGCTACACAGTCTCTGGCAGCAGGTCGATGAGAGTTTGAACGATAAACTGATCAGTGTGTCCACCAACATGTATCCATACCGGGCCAACATTGAAACCTTACTCTCCTACGGCGCTGAGGCGAAATCATCCCACTTGACGACGGCTCTGTGGCGCAAAGACACAGCGAAGTGTATGAACAGCAACAGCGGAGAGAACGCTGGGTTTAAACATCGTATGACTCACACCAACAAAAGTCGATCGGTGGACATGCTAGGTAGCCTGCATACGGACATCGGGTTTCAAGACCGTTATCTCCTTAATCACGTCACCTTACGATTGCGACTTACCCCTACTAAACCGGCCTTCAATCAAATAAAATAAATAAACAAGTACAGATATATATTTTTTATAAATGCAGATAGAAAAAATTGCTTGCCTCCACCGGGCATATATATATGTACACAGATAAACCAGATGATAGCCGTTTATGCTGTAAAATAACCTGACATTAACTACTTTTATTTTTGGGTTATACATATAGATAAACTTGTGTTGCATTATTTAATGTCATCGAACTTTACCTCTGGTAGTATCTTTCCATTCTTAAGTACATCTATTTGAACATGACTGTAATGTAGACCACGGTGTCGATCAATACTGATAAATGACTGTATATGTAGATGATGACTAAACACTAACAACTCTGGTATGACCCAGGATGTTAGGGTTGCCAAAGGAGACATCCAATCACTTATTAACCTACTGTGAATTGGGGGAGATCATTATCAACGTAATTCAGGGATCTTCACCGTTAGAGTATATGTATCGATGCTCACCGTCTTGTTTCTCCCATGCAAGGTTAAGGTGGCCGTATAACTTCGATTTTCGGAAAACAGGGGATCAGAGAAAATATGGCGCGGAGTAACAGCTTTGATTAGAACGTCTCCGTCGTAAAACCGAAGTCACGTGAAGGGAGGCATTTTGAATGAGATATTGAACTCCGAAGCGAGGCCGCTGACCCTTGACCTGATCAATCGATCTATAATATGCCATTTCAACTTATCATGTGACTTCATTCTCCAGTTGTAATTGACCCTCGCGACCTAATGTTATGATGAATAGTTCTTTTTTTTTCTCGTTATCTGTTCTATGTTGATTGGTATCGTGATACGTTTATCTCCATGGGATTCAAGTTTTGCCTCCAGCGTCAAATATGGCGCAAATGGCCTTAACAATTACCCGTTAATACGCAAAAAGCCGCAAATCGAAGGGGACGGAAGTTACCGGAGATAGGCGATTTGGAGCAAGTATGAACTAACCCAAGTTGCATGCTCCCTTTGGTCAAACTGATTATCAAAAGGACTGTGGAGTAAATCTGAGAAAATTTTGTTAAGTTCAGTTATAGGATAAAATGAATGAGCATAGCTTTAGTGAGTCTTGTGACAGTGTCCGAATTTTGAGTGTGGAACGGTTCAAACGGAAGACCAGAGTATAGGGTGCATTAACACCATGTATTTAATACGGAAGGCGGCGTGACCAAAATCGTGAACTTTACAAGCCAAATACTTGTATTCGATGGCCCCATAAAATGCAATAACAATGTACACAAGTTAGACTGACTTTACGGTGCACGTACCACAGATTTCCCTTCCAAAAAATTACAGAAACTGGGATTTCGTTTTAAAACTCTCAACTTAGTAATTTATATTAAACTTTGACAAAATCTATAGTCTTATGTCTGATATCTTTCAACTAGAGTAATAGCGCTTTGAAAAAAGGTGGAATTTGGAAATGTGCAATTCCTGATGAATGGAATTGACGGATTCATTAGTTTTATTGGATATTATTATTCATTTTATTCAGCCTAACTGTGGTAAACACTCGGATAGTTTACATTCAAGTTTAGTTAAATAATTATATGACATTGGTCAAACCATTAAGCAACTAAATATAATAACTTCAGAACAAAAACAGTTTGAATGGTTTCTATATCTCATCGACGGCATGAAGTCTATATCCAGTGTTATTTCACAACTACAACGACGATTTCTGCTCCACGAGAACCTCTATAATTAAGGCCATTTAACTCATATGAGGATTTCTCATCGACAGGACCCTCTTACTCATTGTTATTCCTCCATATGACGAAGATTTCTCCTCGAAAGGACCCTTACTCATTGTTATTTCTCCATATGACGAAGATTTCTCCTCGAAAGGAATCTTACTCATTGTTATTTCTCCATATGACGAAGATTTCTCCTCCACAGGACCCTCTTACTCACTGTTATTTCTCCATATGATGAAGATTTCTCTTCGACAGGACCCTCTTACTCACTGTTATTTCTCCATATGATGAAGATTTCTCTTCGACAGGACCCTCTTACTCGCTGTTATTTCTCCATATGATGAAGATTTCTCCTCGACAGGACTCTCTTACTGTTCTTTCTCCATATGACGAAGATTTCTCCTCGATAGGACCTTCTTACTCACTGTTATTTCTCCATATGACGAAGATTTCTCCTCGACAGGACCGTCTTACTCATTGTTATTTTTCCATATGACGAAGATTTCTCCTCGACAGGACCCTCTTACTCATTGTTATTTCTCCATATGACGAAGATTTCTCCTCGACAGGACCCTCTTACTCATTGTTATTTCTCCATATGATGAAGTTTTCTCCTCGACAGGACCCTCTTACTCACTGTTATTTCTCCATATGAAGAAGATTTCTCCTCGACAGGACCTCTTACTCACTGTTATTTCTCCATATGACGAAGATTTCTCCTCGAAAGGACCCTCTTACTCATTGTTATTTCTCCATATGAAGAAGATTTCTCCTCGAAAGGACCGTCTTACTGACTGTTATTTCTCCATATGAAGAAGATTTCTCCTCGACAGGACCCTCTTACTCACTGTTATTTCTCCATATGACGAAGATTTCTCTTTGACGGGACGCTTTTTCTCATTGTTATTTCTCTATATGACGCGTATTTATCTTCGACGGGACCCTCTTACTCATTGTTTTTTCTCAACTTATTTCACTCGAACAACGACGATTTCTTCATCGGAGGGACCCTTTGGACTCAATGTTAATCCACTCATTTTATGACGATTTCTTCTCGAATCCAAGCACTGGTAAAGATGGCTTGCTTGTAGCCACTATTCTAGTTCGCCGCCAAAACAATATTCTCCTGGCAGACGGTTATAACGTCGTTATTGCAGCATAAGTTATACATTTCGAACAACTTTCTGTACCACCGCAAACTTACCGTGACTTTTTTTTGCTTTTCAATAGTTGTGATAGTTTTTTATTTTGTAATTTTTCTGTCGAAATTTTGATATGTACCTTTTACACATAATTGAACAACTGTAGAACTGTTTAAAAGTTTCATACAGGGGTTTCAACTTCCTCGGCCTTTGTACAGATCCAGGTTTATATTTGGCTTTAGTCAGGCTACTTTTATATTGATTAATTGATTTTGTTAAAAATTATTTCTGGACTTTTGGGGGGAGAATGGAGAGTACACGGGTTGATGGCATATATGTTTTTTTCTAATTCCCAGGTATGCCTTAGACATCTTCTTCAATTGAAGAAACAATCAAAGCCCGTAGATCTCGGAAGACCTCAACTAAGATGGGTGGATACATGTATAAGTCCTAAATAGTGTCCTAAACCTGTTACAAATCTTTTTTAAAGGCTAATTATTTGTTCATGATGGCGAATCTGTGTCGCCATTCCAGTATATATCTAAGTCATTAATTTTCTAAACCGGAACCCTCTGAAAATTCAGATTTCTAGACATTTGGACAACTGAGGCATCGAGCAAAACAAACTCAAATGAAATTCTCAAAACTGAGACTTTGTACAGCTATGACATAGGGGCCGAAAAGAAGGCATTTTTGCGTCATTAATAGTACGAAAGCATGGAAGGGACATGGAAATCGCATGAATTAATTTAATCAATCAATCAATCAATCAATCAATCAATCAATCAATCAATCAAGCAATCAAGCAAGCAATCAATTAACCAACCAACCAACCAACCAATCAACCAAGTAAAATACGTATTATGAAGACCAGGACGTAGTGTTCTAGACTTGGTTTTCATGATACGAAATAACATTAAATATTATTGACACAAATGAGGTACGGTTTAGTTTACTGTCAGAAAAAGGATAGGTTTTGTTATGTTTACTTCAGAAACAAAAACATAACATGAACACATTTAGTTTTGAAAGAGTTGAATGAACTATCCTGATTGGTGGCGTTTCATATTAACCGTATTAAATTACTTAATTTTAGGAATTAATATCTGCTTATTTTCACAGTAAAGACCTCTTGGTTAATGTGTTAACAGGATAATGTACTTGGTACTTTGTTGAATGTCATTATTGTCGAGGTCAACTACAATGGTTCCGGAAGTGTACTTTGGTCCCGGTTTTTAATAGGAAAAGTCTCGTGACATTGTATGTAGACTGTTTTTGTTCTGTCAAGCCCAAGTGGGCGTAATATTAAGACTTTATATTCGGTGAAGCGTAAAGTATGCCGAGTTAGCCGTTGTAATATGCTTCAAAAAGGTTGTTTTGGCGGATATGCTGATATAACGAACTAAAGACTGCACACTCCTGCTTGAATGAACGACAAATTAAAGCAGCGTATGTATGAAGGATATATACAAACTGTAGAAACTGTCCAGCTGCGGTTTATATTTATAAATACCTTGAAATTGCAAAATGTACCAATTATTATTTGTTTGCGTTCAAATTCCAACCCTTCTGAAGCCATTAAAATATAAGAATTGTTACTTTTCCGATTGATGATCGATGCTATAGGTATAATAAACACAGTTTGTTACATAATATTGGTTTAATGCATCACTTTACACGAGTTGAATGCTAGAACGAAAGTGTATTCTTGTCACAAAAAATTGGCGACTGTGGATTATTCAATTAAATTCATATTCAAATATATGAATCGTTGAATAAAGTGATTGGTTTGTTTTATTGACTGGTGTTTAACGTCATACTCAAGAGTATTTCACTTATAAGAAGACGGATTATCCACATCTTACTCTGCCTTTAAATACGGTGGAAAACCGGGGAGGAAACCTCGTAAAAATCACCATCCGCATCACCTCGTGTGACTCCATCATATGGTGGTCGACTAGGGGGCTTGAACCATTGCGGTACATCGAAGGAGGATCAGCAGTCTGACGCTTTACGTGACAGTTGAAAGCTAAAGTAAATTTTTTTCTTAATCAGATGAAAATAGATTTTGTACCCATAGTCAACTTTATCAAAAGTTGTCTATTATTTTAAATGTTGAATACCGTGCTGCCTAGTTTTTGTTGTGACGGGACCGTGCCTAGTATATTCAGATGGGTGACTTGGGGGATCGAGAAGGGACAACAACCAGGCTGCGGGAAGGTTTTATACTCCAAACAGAAGCTTGGAAAGAGGTCACACAACTTCCCCTCCACAGCCTGGTCGAATCTAATTTTATGTAGACATTTGTTTTCCTTCACGGCTTTGTTAAAAAACATATTCTAAAAATGTTTGCAGTTTGTATTAATTTTTATTATTGGCGGAATAAATGGTATCACCGAGGAAAAAAATGGAATAAATTTTTGTTATTTTCAATTTCACTGAAGCGTGTTCTATTGAGTATGGGATAGTTCGGAAGGATTGGAAACTCTACTGACATTCGAGCCAGCAATCCGCGAATGTTGGACTCTGTAAGCCTTCTCCAAATACAGTTAACTCCACTCGTTGCTATAGACAAGGGCGGACTGGCTATTCGGCATTTGGGCAATGCCCGGTGGGCTGGAAACTGTAAAATAAACCGCCATAGGCTAAATAGATAGACGACAGAGAAAGAAAAACATCTTACATTTTCGTGTACTATATGTATCTTCAATAACATAATATTTCTCCATAAATAAGAATTCGATAAGGTTATTAGAGCGAGGATAGCATAAAGTTAGGCGGCTCAAGACGTTCAGCGAGAAAACAAAGATCGCGGCACCAGGGTTTACTTGACGAAATTAAAGTAACCGGTTTTGCAAATGCACAGGCTATGCATTAACCTTGCGAGTAAGTTAATGGGATACTAATTTATTTCGAATAATAATCGATTGAACGAAACTTCGTCTTGAAATGATTCACTTCGTGCATTCTTTGCCGTCTAGAGCGGCGAATGGAGTTAACTGTGTGCATGGGGCCGGTTAAGCGAGGACAACTTTCATGGCAGCTGACTCGATTGCCGGCGGAGTTTCCAATCTCTCCATAATATATCCCAGATTGAATCAATGCCACAGAAATAAAATAGTTTAAAACAGGTTGATCTTATTTTGTCAGGTTTGGTATCCCAAACGAAGGCGTAGCCTTTCTTTTGTAGATCTACCCATTTGTCTGATGGACCAAGAAGAGACGATAAAAGATGTTTAAATTTTGCCAGCATTAACGATACCAAAAGGAGTTAGACATCTCTTTGTCCAAATTTGCGTCAGCTTGTCATCTGGTCAAGATTTTTCGTTATATTTCCTTTCTACAATTTCAGATTATTTTGTGGAAATGTCAAGACCTAAGAGAATGAAGGCTGCTGTTGCTCAATTAATATGACATTTCGTTTTATATATTTTACTTGAAGAATTTTGGTTTACACGTTTTATCTGCATCCATTTGTTGTCTACGGTCTCCAGGCATTTATTAAAACTTAACGTTAAGGATCACTGTCATATCGTCAGCGTAAAGTGCTAATGTGTACGGCATTCTTTATAATGTAAATTTATGCATTTACAAAACATATTATATTTTTTTCTTTGAAGGTCCACACGTACGATCGGTGCATGTTTTATATCCGTGTTAATCCAAGTGCAGGCCTTTAAAATGGCCTTTTACCGCAAAATAATCCCCCAACTACAGTTTTCAAGATATCCCTGATAAAAAAGCCCCATGGAACAATGTATTTTGGCCCTGTATCATTTCGTACGGTATTCTATATAATGTAATTATATACATTTTTAAATCAGTAACGTTAATTGATATACTCCTCGCCTGATAGAGTTGTTCCCCTTGATTACTATGCTGTTTTTGTAATGTCGGCTTAAACTGAGTAAACGCAAGTGTAACGTGGGGGGATTTCGAGATCTTATAAGAAAATGACACAACACCCATCAAAGTTAAACGGGTATATATTTGGGAAAGAACCGAGAAACGGTCAAACATAACGCAAACGGCTACATAAACGGTTACGAAAACGGTTACATAAACGGTGACTTAAACGGTGACTGACCAGTTAACAGGATTGGCCTTCTGTAACAATACAAAATAAAGTACATTAGTATTTATGTAATAATACAATGTATTACGTAAAAACCAATTAATCAAGAAGTGAGAAAATACAATATGTTTACAATAAAGTGCATATGTACTATGCCAGAAAACATTATAAAGACACCTGCTATTCAAAATCCAACTTGTTCATATACAGAGGTACTGGTCTGATAGTAGATTGATACCATACAGCAACAATGCTGACATCACCTGCTAATATTACAAATATCACCATGTAACATACTTATTACATTTTACTTTAGTATAGATTTAAAACACAAGTTAAAGGATACCTGAATTATTTATACACAAAATATTCATCTGATTTATGTTTGGGGTTTTACAAAATACTTCATGTTATTTCACTTAAATATTTGAGTACTTATACCAGGCGGTACCAGTATTTCGGCGGTGGTGCAGAAATGGTGCATTGATTTATAATGCACTGATTATCTTTCCCACTTATGGAAGATAGTAGCCCAACCTATTTCAGGTATTTACTCATCAGTAATGACACAGGTCACAGTCATTAATGGCAAACTAGGCTAGCTATTACATTATAACATAGCGAATAACATTTACCCAAATGATAATATTCATGCAAGAAAACAATTAATAAACACTCAGAAAAAATGCAGCCATAAGTGAGTGCAAAGTGGATACAACGGTAGTCAAAGAGAATTAATTTGCAAGAGTTATGCCAAACTTCAACGGTATCGAACGCCAGTGAAATATTTATACATAATAAGAAACGAGAAAATGTCAAAACAAATATGACATTATCGGAACTTTAACAAACCCTGACAAGTGTCGTACAATTGTCAACATGTGTTCATTAAACGATATGCATTCAATTTGTGACCAGAAAATATCAAAAATGGTTGAAAAATAACCCTTTACAGCAGGTCTCTGGCCTGGGCGATCACATGGAATACAGCGCCAAGAATTCATATTCATGAGCAAGGGGAGAGCAAGCTTGGCGGCTTAATTACGATCTACCAAGTTATCTCTCCTTAATCCATTAAAAAATGTTAAGCAAAAATTACATTGCTAAGTAAAATGAGAAAAACTAGAATGAGAAAAAAATGAGAGTGCAATTAAAGGGATTCAAAATAATACAGATGACAAAATATGACAAAAATACAGATTAGAAAAATACAATCAATTATCTGATCTGGGCACACAAGTAATCTTACTCCTTGTATTTAGCTGTCCTGTGCCTCTTAGATGAAAAACAAGACGACGATACAAGGTGTCCGAAGTGGAGACGGTTGTTTTTTAATTCACCAGAAAAGACCGTTTCCAGCGATGCCTGCTTAAATGCATATGAACTGTATGACTTTAGCTACACTATAATTACGTGTAAGGTGCTTAAAACAAACAAATTCACTATGACTGTGCTGAACATTGATTTAGTATATAAACAGTCTAACATATAAGCTATAAAAAAACTAAAATTAGCCGACCTGTGTAGTGTGTTCAAACTCAAACTTACACGAAATTTAAAACTATGGAAGCCGAGATGGATCATAACCTCCAACCGCGTGTAGTGCATGTACAATAAACATTCCGTTTCCGCCGAAATTGGATTTAAAAGGTAATTTGGGAATCAATTAGATGCGCTTAAAGCGCGTGTGTCGTAATTATAAAATAGCCAGTGGATTAAATCACCAGGATATATGAGTCAACGAACGGCAACCTTTCTAACGTGTATTGGTGCGGATGCCCAAACGTATACGATGGTCTCGCGTTTGGGGACGACGATGATTCTGATGACGTCACTGTTGTCATTGAGAAATTTGAGACACTTTGCTTGGTGTGTTCTTTAAAGGAAAAGGATTGGTAGTTCCCTTGAGTATTCGTGAAGATCTGCTCTACAACATTCATTTAGGACTTTCGGGTATTCAAGGATGTTTGAGACGGGCTAGAGAAACCATTTATTGGCCGAATATAAACAGAGATATAGAGGACTATGTTAACAAATGTACAGTATGTAACACAATACAAAGTGAACAACAGAAGGAACCTTTAATTTCGCACGAGATACCTTCTCGTCCATGGCAAAAGGTAGGAAGTGATTTTTATGAATTTAATGACAAGTCATATCTCATAACTGTGGACTATCATTCCAATTTCTTTGAGGTTGACCGCCTCCATGCTAAAACAGCCAAGACTGTTATGCCAAGATTGAAAGAACACTGCTCACCATGGGATTCAAGAAACCGCTATTACAGACAATTTACCGCCTTATAATAGTTCAGAGTTCAAAAGGCTTTCTGAGGAGTATGATTTTGAACATATCCCAAGCTCTCCTACTTACCCACAATCATTCGGGAAAGTTGAAAATTCTGTTAAAACAGCGAAACGTATAATGAAGAAAGCCTTACTGGATAAAATTGATACATACCATGCTCTATTAGAATGGAGAAACACACCAACAGAAGGTCTAACATCTTCTCTAACCCAGTGTCTGTTTGGAAGACGAACTACATCTCTGATACCTACCTCTTCTAAGCTTCTGGAACCTAAATTGACGGAATTTGTTTCAGAAAGACTTGAACATCAAAAAGCAAAACTAGCTAAATATGACAATAGATCATCCAAATAACTTCATTTTCTTCAAGATGGAGATGTTGTGAGAGTTAAACCGCTGAGACGTGATAAACATTGGATTAAAGCCAGAGTGGATTGTCAAGTTGATGTACGATCTTATTTAGTGAGAACAGAAGACGGACGTGTATTTAGGAGGAATAGAAAACACTTAAGCAAATCTAGAGAAATACCGGATGTACCGAGGATAGATTTCCCCAGCCGAACCAGATCTCCTAGTCCTACTCCAAGAACCATAACTGTGACGTATACACCGAATAGGTCTTTACGCCCAACTCCAGTTAAAATTCCACCTTTTTTAGAAAGCGTAGCAAACCGAAATAGCCCTAATGTCTGCCGCAGAACTACGAGTGGAAGAGTTGTACGTAAACCGTTGTACCTCAAGGACTATGTGTAAAGACTATTGTCAATTTTCCTGTCCTCAGTATTAATTGATAAAAACGCTTTTAACCTTTTACATTTTCGTTAGTAACTATTCCCAGTGAGAATATGACTTTAATTGAAACTTTATGTCTATGTAATCAGTGAACTTTATTTCTGGTACGAACATTTCTCATCATGGACACTTGCATAATGATATCTGTTTAACGTAAAATTAAGTTAAGTAATTCTATTTGCGTATGTGTTAACATCTGAATTCTTAAAAGGGGGATATAACGTTACTTGATATGATAGAGCACATTTAAATTGGTGTCACCGATTACTGAAAAAGTAGCATAATTATGCTATTTAACAATTTAAATTAGACAATAACAGCTGAGTTCACCTTCTTCTCACAAGCAGAGAATATACGTACAGCGAAACAGTAACTTGACGGGGCACATAACATTGTGGTTAGCGCATATATTCAAAGCAATGGCAGGTCTTATTGTATTGGTAACCAATACTAACGTTTTAAAGTGATTATGCAACGTAGCTCTGTATAGCACTTATAGTTATATGACATATTCGAATTTCTTGGTTATATTGACATTTTATAAACATATTATCTTAGCGTGTTTTCGATACAAATTAAGAATGTTTTTGTTGTTCGAATTCTGGTTTGAGTCTTGTGGCACGGAGAGAGCGAAGGGCGGCCATCATAAGTAGAAGGAGGCTGTTTACCATCAGGAAACTCATAGTAACATACATTGGGGTGCTGTAGTCACCAGTAGAATTCCTCAACAAAGCTTTGAATGATAAAAATAACGATATTTATGGAATTATTACCAGGTTTATATAATGAATCACGGAGTCCAACGTTTATTACCCGAGGCTCATGACCTACATGTATAACCATACATACACTACGAACTCTATCCTGTACTCAAAGGTGATCGAATGCTCGTATGGCAGATGTTTCGATATATAGAAAGTAGAGGAAAACACTTTTTACAATATCTTACATTTCGAAAATTTCTCATTTGTTGAGCTATATTGATGATTTACTACGAATAATTTCAAACTAAAAGTATTTTATTAAAACTATAAAATCTGACAAATATTCACTATTCTCATCGCTTATATAAACACATAGACAAATGTACCTTGCTGGAAGTTTCGAATGTTAGAGACAAATTGATTAAACCACTAAAACGATTACTAAAAATCATCTTACCGATTAATCGGTTACCACCAGTCATCCCAAATCCAGTGAACAACAGATCAATACCGACCATCTTTGGTATATCTTTGGAGTTGAACAAGTCTCGCATGAGGGAAGTCTTGAGAACGTGGGGTGCACCGTGAACCATACCAACAGAAATTGCGTATACAACTTGTAAACCAAAGTTCAGGGCATATCGACTTAGAAAAACGCCAAGAGCAAGAGTAATTTGAGATATAACCACAATCCTGTAACGTTCGTTAATATAGTCTCCAAGAATTCCCACGAGGGGTCGACCACAGAGCCCCGAAATTCCTATAGCACTATGGAGGAAAGCGGATTGATATTTCGTAAATCCAAACTCGGAAGTCACAACAGGATAAAACTGAACGATGTATTCTAGGCTTAATGTGTACAAGAATGTATAAACCATCAGCATTACGAAGATGGGATCCTTAAATAGCTCCAGAGCGAATATTTTCCGAATTGATAGCTTATTCTTCTTCACATCTTTCTCCATAAGTACAAACCTTTTCGTTGAAGTTATCACTTTTTGCATTAAGGAAGTCTTTCGAGGCGGTGGTACTACTGATAAAGACTTAATCACGAATCCTGTTTGGTCATTGGCACCATCAACAGCAGTAATACTATTGACGTACACGGGATCAACACTGGCAGATGTTTGGTTTGTTTGTTCTGCGTTATGTTGAACTTTTGCATCGCATCTTGTTGATAACGAAATGCAATTAGTTCTAGTTGATTGAGTTTCGTTATCTGGATGTTCAATTGTGTTTTGAACAGCATTATCGAATAGTTCTGGTTTTATCGTGTTGTTTTTATTGTTGGTTATGGTTGTGTTAGACTGTTCAGATATTTCAGCTTTTTGCGATAAACTCGTTTCAGTTATGGAACTTTCTGATAGCATTTCTTGTCTTTCACATTGATCAGCTTCATTCCACAAAATTGCATTTTTGGGAGCACCTTCAAATGGTCGCATAAGAGCAGCACAAACCAGACCGTTTAGATTTACTCCAGCCAGAATAAGACATGTGCCTCTGTAGGTGAACTCATCCAACAGATATCGTATACAAATAGGCCAGACAAACACACCAATACTCGCCCCAGAAACCACAATACTAGTTGCCAAGGAAAGCCGTTTGGTGAAATATCTAGACACTAACGATAAACTAGACGCAAGCATTGTCTGTGTGTAGACACCTGAAAAAAAACAAACCCATAATTTAGGATGCTTTGAACTTTAGAGAGCATTTATATGGCGTCATAAAGTATATATCCCTTTGATTACAGATTACACCTTCTCATCTCATCCATCATTCGCAAAGATTGTGTAGTTTTGAGTTTTACGATATATATCTTACTGTCTTTTGTCATTACTTGCATGGTGTTAATATTTATCGCCAGACTGACGAGGTCTGTTACTATTAATGTATTTTAGGTCAATATACAGACAACCCAATAGTGTATCTTCAGAAGGGTGTTTATGTCCAGAGCATGTACGCGAGTAGACAAGCAAATTGGGTTACTCTAAGTTTGATTTCAGAATTTATTAGCACTAAGACAACCAATATTGTAGATGATCATGTAAGAATTGCCATGGAGATTATTTGGTGTGTCCGCAAAATAACAGTACTTGACCTAGTAATAATACTTGTGGTTTCAATCGTCACCAAAATTGTTTTGCTCCTATTAAAGTAAATCGTAACACAATAATACAAATGCCATATTGGATATGTGCTAATGTGTTGCAGCGGAATTAAAACTGCGGGTGCTGTTTTATGAAATTATAGAGATTTTTACTGTGATTTAGAGGACTCTAGGATGAGTACATATTTTTAAAGATAATCCCTCTGACAAAGGGATGACGATTAATACAATATAGATCAATCATCTTATGTTCTAGATGGATCTTTAATCTCGAGTTGTTATGGTAACCTCCATACATCTCTAGATAAGGTAATTACTATTCATATGTAGTTATTTACAGGATATAGGGTATATGACACGTGAAGCATACACTGTTCTCATGGAATGTACATGTATGTTTAATTTTATATCCTTGTCAGCCTATTAAATAAGGAATTAATACAAAAGTCTATCAACTAAGGATAATAAGAAGTATGAGTTATCGTAAGGAGAGGGTAGTTTGGCCGTAACTAGAAATATTTATCTATATTTATACACACAATCATCTTCACCAACATATTTTGTTAACATGAAAATAAAAATATTGATGTACCAGAGGGGTTTTCGTTGAAGTTAGTTGTTTGGAGTCTGCTACAAACTTATTATTTTACCTACCGATAGAGAGTCCGAGGCCAATTGTAACGTGAAATACTTGCGTAGAAAAGAAAGCGACAACAAATCCCAAGCTTCCTACAATGGTTGCTATGACCAAAAGCGCCCTTTCGTGGAAAACATTACCTAGTGCTGTATTTAGGAGCAGAGCTGTAGATTAAAATAAACATAATCAATGCTTGACTGTTGGTATGCAACTTAAATGTATTAATCCAAATAAAACACATCACTGAAGTATTAAGCCGCGTCCACAAGATGCGATAAGTCGATACGATTCGTTGAATTCAACTGAATCCAAGCATGTGAACATACATGCGATTTATGTCAAATTCAACTAGTCGAATAAAATATTTCTTTCGACTAGTCGAATTCGACAAATCGCATCGGCTTATCGCATCCTGTAAACTTAGTTTCACGTGTATCTCTACTTGTGAATGCCTATACATGTAATCCTATATTTACATGCATTCAGAGTTGAGTTGATTAATCGTTATGAGTTTAAGGCCATATACAGCGGTAACGCTGCGGTGGTGAAAAAGATACAATTTGAAATATTTACTATTTTCAATATGTACTTGTACAACAGGGGAGGTTTTGCACGAAGATGAGAAATCAAATCCACTGAAAAAGACAGCCAAAAACTGCTACCTTTTAATACAACATTGGAGATAAATATTCACATACAAGCAGCAAAATTCTGCATATATTGTATTTAAGAATACAACCTTCACGGTGCAATTGGGTCAATATGTAAAACCAGTTGAATTTGAATCGTTTATCTTTAAACATTTCATACCTGACATTGTAAAAGATAATCCATAACAGGAAAAGAGAAGAGAAACTTCTGTTATTGGTGAATCAAAGGCCTCCATCAATTCCACGAGAAGAATTCCTAACGACCGATATACACCGAGGCTTAACATTATGCTCATAGTCCCTGCTGCTCAAATTAAATAAAAACAACAATCAGGCATAGTAACGTAATGTGTGCTTTTTCATCGTTAATTGCATTGTATTTTTTAGTACGGATTATTTTATAAATACATAGTATTTTATAACTCACCGAAAACAACAACCCAAGCCCAGCCTTTGTCCCTTCCGTCATTATTACTGATCTGATCATTCCTTGAGGATGTGATATCGCTTGTTTGAGTCGTGGACATCTTGGAAATTGTAACAGAGTTTTGTGCTTTAATATATTCTGCTGTTAAAATATGTCTCAACGCAAAGCCACTCAGAGAGCTCAAATGATAGTAACACGATTGACATGATATATGCTAGACAACGGAATGAGGTCAAAGGCTACCAAAGTTAAAAAAAAGTCCAGGCAAAACAGGGTTTGATGGGGAATAAATTGCAACAGAATTTATTTTACCACAATGTATGTCTATGATGTCCCCATAACAACATACTTAAAGTCCTAAGAAATCCATTTTGTTTGTTTGTTTGATTGGTGTTTAACGTTGTTCTCAAGGGTATTTCACTTATATGACGACGCAAGATACATTTATTTCTC